>PVJN01019976.1:0-36590 GCA_004026805.1 Lasiurus borealis
TAATTCTTTTCAAAGATAAAGAAACTGAGACTTAAAAAATTAAGTAACTTACTCAACATTAAAATTCATTAGCAGTACCTTCAGCAACCATTTCCTAAGTATTAACACTGACCTTGGTGCCAGGTACCTTAAATATATGTACATGCAACACTGTAGGTCAGGTTTGTCTGACTCCAAAGGCCTTGCTACTTCCCTTACTCTGTGATGTCTTAGGATTGAAGTCCAAGTACCTGTTTTACCACTTTGAAAAAGTTTTTAGATTCTCAATCAGTGCTCTCTCTCTATGCTACCATAGTATTTCTCTATTTTTCTATATAAAGATTAGAGGCCCAGTGGATGGAATTCATGTACAAGTAGGGTCCCTAGGCCTGGTCAGTGATCATGGCTGATTGGGGCCTTCCTTCCCTGGCTGCTGGCCAGGGCCTGCATTACAATGTATAATGCTAATTATCTAAGTAGTTAAGATTATTGCTCCCTAACTAAGATAGCATATAAATTCCAGTATCCAAAAAAAAAGATTCATTAATATTATTTCCAAATATAAAAATAAGAATTTGATCATCTTAACTCAAGTATATTCAGAAATGGATTATCTAGGAAAGGGAAACAAAAGTGCTTATAATAAAAAAATATATTCTCACTTATTTTGAACTCATTTTTGTAATTATACAGTAATGTATGTAATATTATAAGTAGTCACACTTCAAATGAAATAACGAAAAGCATCCTTCGTGAGGCCATTCATAACCATGATATAGATGGCAAAACAGAAAACAGAGGGCAAGCAGTCCACAATCTAATTTGCTGATGAATTAACTAACACTTAACAGAGTAAATAAAAAAAAGAAATAAAAGAGAATTTAGTTTTCTTCTTATAGTTAAAAAAAGGAGTAATTTTAACTTCATACTAAAAAGACTATTCATTTCTATTGCTTTTCTAACTAGCAAAAAACAAAAGTGCCCCCGTTAGGCCTGGCCTGATGGCTCATTTGGTTGGAGCACTGTCCCATTCATCAAAAACTTGTGGGCTCGTTTTTTAGTCAGGCACATACCTATCTTGAGTGTTTGATCCCAGGTCAGAGTGCATATGGGAAGCAACCAATTGATGTCTCTGTGTGTGTCTCTCTCTTTTTTCTCTCTCTTCCTTCTCTTTTTCTCTTTAGGTGAGGATAAAAAAAATAATAAAATAAATATATAAATAAAAGTGCTCATTTCATTTATACATTACTAATTTAGAGCAGTTGTATATTATTCTAATTGTCAATCATATATTTCATATGAGTGATATCCAGTGAACAAGGTATGTTAGTATGCTTCTGATGCAGATAAATGGAATTAATTTTATCCATAACATTCCATCTAACATCAAAATCCATTAAAATATATCTGTTAATATGTTAAGAACTCAAAAAATATGTGAAGCCTTACTTGAAAAACATATTATCAATTGTTATTCATATATAAAAATTTCAGTACCTGTAAAATATGTATTAAATATTCATTCAGAGAATTAATAATATTGGCACTAGATGGTGCTATTCCATCAGGTAAGTCTACCCCTTTAAAAACAACATTTGATCCTTCTGATTTGCGTAAAAGACTGGTTTCTTTTTCAAGATGATCAATCTGGAAACAAAGAGTTCAAGAATAAGAATAACATCTCTTATTCCCAAAGGAAGACAAATTTAAAAGCAGTAACTGAATATTTTTTAAAAGTAGACATATAAATGCCCTGCCAGGAATTAAACCATAATTTAATTTCCACTTAAAAATGCCTTAGTATACTGGTACACTTAGAATTTTTATATTTTGTTATAAGACACTTATTTTTCCACATAATTTTATAAGAAAAACCCAAACAGGTGTTTTCTTAATGATGAAAAAATTAATTCAAGGGGCATTTTCTAATAAAGTAGCCTTTTTTAAGTACTTAATATTATATTTTATTTGATAAAATTCTCACCTTTAAATTTGCTTTTGCCAATTGCTGAGAATAACTTATAGCCTCTTTCCGAGCTTCCCTGAGCTCTTGTCTTAATTCTTCATTCCTCCCAGTAAATTGGTCAACTTGGGTTTTCAAATGGAGATTGGCATCAAAAATTCCTTCTGCATTCTTTGATTCCATTGCCTAATAGATTTAAGTTATATTTAAGAAATGTGAAGAAAAACATTAAAATTATAATTTAAAAATCTACTTTTAAATAAAATTCACTTTTAAGCATTTTACTATTTCCATTGCCATATATAATAACAAATTAAGCCAAATCTATTTCTTATTAATGAATTTAAATTTATAAAACTATATTAACTTACAACAGTATTACCAAGTTTAGTAACTACTTTATTATAAAAATTAGCAAATATCTAGCTAACCTTAGTAGACTGGTAGACTAGTAAATCAGTGGAATAGGGACAGGATGACAAGAGTTCATATCTTAACCAATCTTTGACTAGCTTGGCAAGTGACTTAAATTCTTTATACTTTAGTTTCCTTATCTCTAAAGCAAAGTAAATAATATTAGCTCTATCAACTTCACAATGTTGAAGTCAAAACGAGATATACATAACACTTTGAAACTATGGAGCACCTAAGTTTAAAGCATGAGCAAAGAAATGAAAGTTACTATGTTCAATTAAGTGAATTTTTCATTGCCTTCTCTCCACAGTTGAAGCACATATTACATGTATGATAACATAGTATTATCCAAAGTATGATAACATAGTATTATCCAAAAGTGCTAGATAAGCAAAAGTAATGTCAAAAAGTTAATCAAAGCACTTTCATTATCCTAATTCTCCAACAGTTATAAACCCATATACACAAGTACATAATACATAATGTATGTAAATACATTAGGACTTTAAAAGAACTATATGGAAGAAACCTGTTAAGTGCAAAGCAAAGTTTCAGAAGTAAAGGTTGAAGACAAAGTGGTAGGATGAATAAAAGCAAATGTAACCTCATACTCAGGAAGGTGAACTGGTGTTGAACTCTGGGCAGCAGATTTATAAAAGGAAGCCTTTACCCTAAGAGCACAGAACAGGACATGTAAAGTAACAAGATATACTAATTCAAAGGGATACGAGGAAGACAGAAATATGCACAAGGGGATTTCTGACAGACAGAAAGTAGTCTAGTTAGATCTGTTGCTAAGAAATAGCACCAGAACGGCTACATGGTCTTTTGGTAAAATAATACTAAATTAGATAGTGACTCAGGGCACTGAAAAAAAAAAAAACTGTAACAATAGAAAGTGAACTGAAGTACATAAACCAGAATTATCTGATCTCAAAGTTCTGAAGATTCCTCACAGGAGGTATTATTAGGTTATCTGTGAGTTTTAGACAGGGATATATTTCAGATAAAAAGAATGACAACCCAGAATAAATGCAGATAAAAACCTAGGGAAGCAGCGGTTGTAGGAAGACCAGGGACTATGAATTAAAATAGAAGTAAAAATTTCCAAGTCTATTCATTTACTAAATAGTTTCCCTTGGAGAATAAAATTTGATCTGAGATATAATATTAGTAGTGGGAAGCATAATAGACAAAAGATAGAATCATTTTAGACATTGAAAATAGCAGAGGCAAAAGAAAAGTCAGAATGAGTAACAGAAGGAATCAAATTATTCTCATAAATTATATCAAATGATTTTCCTGCCTCCGGAAATTTTTATCATCTATTTCTCTCTCCTAATAATATAGTGTCATTTAAAAAAAGTATTCAACTATTGACTGGTCATCATTAAAAAAAAAATTCAATGAATAATGAGATGTTTTTATATTTAAATCAACCACAAATTTAGGAAACAACATAAATGTGGTCAGATCTCATAAATAACATTAAAAATCTAAATATAAAATGCATTATCTTACTAAAGTTTACCTAATATCATTAATACTGTGAAACTTTTTAGTCCTTATATGGTAAATATAAAAATATTATTTGATGGCTAAAATATTTCCTGTAGCAATGCTTAATTATTTATATATTTAAAATATTCCTACTACATTCTATTACACTTCTAGTTTTGTGGTATAAGATCCTCACAGATCTACCCTCCCACATTTAACTATACAAAAAGATTACTTAAAGGTTCTAGAAAATAAACAAAAGCAAACATATTTTGGAGAGGACTTGTTACTTTAAAAATGAGAACAGCCAGGAGTAATTTGCCATTTTTAAAGCTTTCCTCTGAGGGCAGCCTGCAGTTGCAATGACCTGTCAATTTTCTAGCCTAGAAAACCAGAGGTCAGAGCTAGCCCAAAGCTACAAGAAAGGAAGAAGGGAATCCCAGAAAGGAAAAAGCTAGCAAAACGGATTTCCAATTTCTTTCTTTCTTTTTTTTTTTAATATAGTTTATTGATTTTTCACAGAGAGGAAAGGAGAGGGATAGAGAGTTAGAAACATCGATGAGAGAAAGACATCAATCAGCTGTCTCCTGCACACCTCCTACTGGGGATGTGTCCACAATGAAGGTACATGCTCTTGACCGGAATCGAACCCAGGACCCCTCAGGCCCCAAGCCAACGCTCTAGCCACTGAGCCAAACCGGTTAAGGTACTAAGCCAAACTGGTTAGGGCAGGATTTTCAATTTCTGTGTAAAAACTATGTCAGGTCTAAGGCTGACCATTGAGGCAGAAGAATGGAAATGACAGAAGAAAGTATCAGTAAACAAAGAAAAAGCAATAGCAATTACACAACTGGGAGAAGGAAAGTAATAAATTAGGAAAAAAAATGAACCAGCTTCAGGGACCTCTGGACATCAAAAGGTCTAAAATGTTTCACTGGAGCTCTGGCTGGTGTGGCTCAGTTGGTGGAAGTGTCGTCCCAAAATCTAAAAAGTGACAGGTTCTATTTCCAGTCAGGGTACATACCCAGGGTGAGGTAAGGGTTCGAGTCCTGGTCTGGGCACATTCAGGAGGTAGCCAATTCATGTTTCTTTCTTTCTCCCTTCCTCTCTAAAATATTTTTTTAATTAAAAAGCACACTCTTATAAAAAATATAAAATGTTTCACTGAAATTCCAGAGAGAATGGAACAGAAAAAAGTAATTAAATAAATTACTGGTAGGAAACCTCCTAATTATGGTGAATAACAACTAAACAGATTCAAGAAGCTCAGCAAATGCCAAACAAGATACATATACATATATACACATGTGTGTGCATAAATACTCAGACACATTATAGTCAAACTGGTAAAAAACAAATATAAAGTTTTGAAAGCAGCCTGAGAAAAAATACACATTACATACAGGGAACAATGACTCAACTGATAGCAAATGTCTTATCAGAAACTGTATAGACTAGGAAAACAGTGAACAATATCATTAAAGTTGAAAAACAAAATGAAAACATTAATATAAAAACATAACTTACATTTACTAATCTTTCAAGACTAGGAATTATTAGAGATGTTTCTCCTCCATTAACATCAGGATCTTTCTGCATTTCTTTAATAGCTTGCAATATTTCTTTCATACCTCCTTCAAGTTGTTTATTTTCTTCAACTAATTCTTTTACTATAATGACATACGTTTCTCATTGAATGAATAAATTTTACACCATTTACACTATTCTATATTGATGACAAATAGTTCACATATAATAAAAATAACTCATTTGTAAAATGCAAATAAATATACAAAACAGGTTAAACTATAAATCCAATGTGTGAATAGTTGAGCTGAATGATATAGCTATTGAAATTATATGCATATACATATCTCATAGCTCAAAGAAATAAATCATAAGTATATTTTACCTTCATTTTATTAAATTTTTTAAAAATATGTTTACTTTCATTACAGAATAAAACAGAAAAATTAGACTTATTTATAATCACAAAAATATTCAGACTAAGAACCTTCTCCAACTATGAATATAGAAGAGCAAACCAAATGGATGAAAGACAGAAACTAACATCTATACCTTATAGAGGTAATTAAGGCTAAAACAGATTAAAAACAGAGTGTATTAAAGCCCTTTCAGATCCATGATTTTTAGTATAAGATAAATAAGTAAAGAAAAATAAGAGTTAATAGTAACTTACCTTTACTCTGAAATTTGGCTATTATTATTTTACTTCTTTCTAAATCTCTTTCTTTTTCAATTAGTTCTCTTGAAAGAAATTCACTCTGAACAAAACATAAATGAAATTTTTTTTTTACAAAATATCACAATAGTTTAGTTCTGAACTTTTAACAAAGTTTGATTAATTGAGGTTTAACATACCAAATACAAGTTATAGAGACATAATAGCAGTCAAATAAATATAATCTAAATGATAAAACAGATGGTGATCCTCTTCCCATCTTCTTCCTCCCCTTCCCCCACATACCCATGGCAAAAAGCAAATGGATATAATGAAGGTTTTGTCTTTAGTACCACCATTATCTGTTTTAATATTCACACTACCTGTTCTGCCTGGCTTTTATGACGTTCAAGCTCTAGTTCTGCATTTCTACTCTGTGCTTCTTTGATCAATAAATCCTGTGCTATGACTTCATTCTAAAGAAATATTCAATAAATTAGGCAAGTTGATGAGTTCATATCAAATGTACTGCATTTTTAGATTAAAAAAATAGAATGTGCATAAATTAATGTTAATGTTCAAACATTGAAAAATCTTATTGTGATTATTACTTATAGAACTTTGTTAGAAAAGAAATTTTTTTTAAAAAAAGAGTTAAAAAGCAATCCCAGGAATGCAATGTTGAGGAAAGCTCACCTGAGATCTAAGAAATACTAGTTCTCTCCATAGCTGTTCTGTAACATTTTCAACTGGATCTACCTGAGATAATTCTGATTGTGCATTAACAGGAACAGGATCTGGAAGATTAACTTCAAGGTTGCTTTTCAAAATCTCTCCCTGTAAGGGTACTTCACTTTTACTTATATCTTCTTTCAAACTATCAGCACATTTTATTTGGGCATGAACCCACTCATCTTCTGGTGCTGCTACTTGTGATTTATCCATGTCAGCTTTATTATCATGAATTTGTTGACAAAATATTGCAGATTTTTGCCTAAGTGATAACTTCCACATTAAGTCTGAATCTGTTGATAAGGCTTGTAAAGACAAATTGCTTTCTTGTTTGAAACTTGTTTTCTCAGGTGCTTGATGGCTTTCTGACACTTTCTTCAGAGAGTCGTCAGAAGAAGAATATAGGAAGTTGTTTATTTCTTCATGACTCTCCCTACTAAAGGCACTGACTAAAGATTGTAGATTTCCTAATGACTGTAGACATGGTGCTTTAAAAATCTCCCTTATTGTAATAGTTTCTGGAGTTGTATTATCATTTACTTGTATAGATGAAGAATGTCTAGTTAAAGAGACAAAAGGATCCACTTCACTTGCTACACTATGAGGAACTTCAGATAACATTCTTGGTAATGATCCTACAGTCATATTTTCTTCTGACTCTTTCTGGTAAGATTCTGGAATACTGATTGATGATCTCCTATGCAGCAGCTCTACTTTATCTGAACTCCTAATCTGTATTCAGAATAAATAATATCTCATTAATCAACCTTTGAATCAATAGATTATTTAAATAAGAAAACATTTTTTTAATTTAACAACTATAAAAAATAGCAATGTCTAAAGTGAGATAATAGGGCAGAAATGAAAGAAATGACAATTTTCTTTATTTTCTCTGTCATAGCAAATACTGTTTACCTTTGAATGTGCTGTATTCATATTTTCAAAGCTCATGAAATCAAATTTTCTTTCCCCCATTCTATTTTCTTGAGAAAAGTTTTCTGTTAGGTTCAGATCCACAACTGTTGACCCTACATATAAAAAATATAACAAATTAGACAAAAAAAATAACTCTCCTATTATTTTAACACTTTCACTCTTTAAAACCAGAATCAAGTTTTAAATAAAAAAATGATAGAATAATTACTTATAAAATCTCTGAAAAACATGTAGCCTATACAACCTTCTAATTTAACTCACTTTTAACAAGGTATTAGTATGAGAAACTTTTACTGTATCCTCTCTATCATTCCTATTCATTTTATATATAGTAAGACACATATGAAGTAGACAAAAATCTTAATGAGAAAACTGGTTAATATACTAATAAATTATGAATTTTTGCCCTTCTAGAAATTTTTTGATGCACTATAGGAACTAAAATGCTAAAAAATAATAATAAAAATAATACAGCCGAAACCGGTTTGGCTCAGTGGATAGAGCATTGGCCTGCAGATTGAAAGGTCCCAGGTTCAATTCCAGTCAAGGGCATGTACCTTGGTTGCGGGCACATCCCCAGTAGGGGGCGTGCAGGAGGCAGCTAATCGATGTCTCTCTCTCATTGATGTTTCTAACTCTCTCTCCCTCTCCCTTCCTCTCTGTTAAAAAGCAATAAAAAATATACTTTTAAAAAAATACAAAACAAAAAAATGTATTACTCATAGGTATTTATAAACTTAGTTAAAAACAAATTTCTTTTCTATAGTCTTCAACAACTATAAGATACTTAATCAACTGTTCTCTTTATATCATGTTTTAGACATAATTATTTATAATGTTTTTATTCAGTAAAACATTATACAGTAAATAATTATGTCTAAAAAGTTTTCAATACATAACTCTCTTTAAAAAAGAAAATATTATCAGTAACATATATTAACATAAAAATTACTAAGTTTTATCATTACTAATCACAACTTACTGGCATTGTCTACAAATTAATATAGACTTTACTGTATATTTTTCAGAAGTTCATGATGCTGAAAATTTGTTTTTTATTCAATTATTTTATTGGTTTTTGTTTTGTTTACCAGTTCCAGATTTAGGGCTGAACCCAATTACACTCATTAATATAATCTTCATCAGGCCATTATTTTCATTTACTAAACTTGGAGCAGAACCATAGGAATAAAAGGTGACATTTCTAACATACAGAAAATTTAAGATCCAGAAATTTCATTTCATTTTCCAATGATTCTTTTAAAGGTTTTGAATAACTGAGTATACCTGAAGTTGCAGTTCTTTTTCCTTTTTCTTGAGCCATTTGGCGAATTTTTTTTTTCAGGTCAAGTCGTTCTTCCTCTAAACTTTCAATCTATAAAGTAAAAATGATTAGTATTTTTCTTTAATAAAACCAGAAAAATAACCAATTGACTACTGTACTTGCCTCTTTCAAAAGAATCTGGTTTTCGGCTCTGTACTGATGCTGTTTTAAACTTTTGCTATTTCTAAATTCAGTTAAATCAATCATTGTCTTCGGTTCAAGGCCTAAAATAGAAAGTAATGTGATTAAAATCTTATCAACATTCAAATGAACTACAAAAAGTTCATATAGCAGCTAGTTATCATCAAGTAACTGGTTATAATTTATTAAGTCAGCATCACTACATAATAGGGCATATTTTGTGCAATAACTTTCCTGATGTTCGAACTATAACCCTCCAAGTTTAAATTATGTCACAATTATTAATGAAAATTCTAACAAAAAAAAATATTTAGGATCTATCTACTCCATGTTTGCCTGTCACAGAGATACTACAAATGTAGTAATTAAAAACATAATTAAGTCATAGGGATAAAACTATATAATTATATACATTTTGGCTTGTTGTCAGGGATATATTAAAATCAACCCGAATAAAGAGTTAGTGCAGTGCCTGGCACAGAGTAGTCATTATTTAATATCAATATCAAGAATATTGGCTGCTCTGCCTGTGGAGTAGCCACTCTCTGTCTCAGTGCTTCATTAATATACTCTTTCATTTTAAACTCTAAAAAAAAAAAAAAAGAAAGAATATCATCATGACTAGTCTGATGCTTCCAGTGTGCATGTAACACAACTTTCTATTACTTCAGCAGCTATGTTCTGAAAACCATATATTAAGAGTGTCTCAAATAATTATAACCAAGTTTTGCAGCTTTTACAGTACAGAAAATCTGCTGGTTTTGACTGCTATCTGGATGGCTTAATCAACTTTAGGAACTTCCAGATCAAAGTTGGCTATCATGTGATAAGCCATCTATCAGAAGTGTAACTTCAGATCCTACCATGACTCTGGGTCCTAGTTAGACACATTTTTACAGATAAATCACCTGTATAAAATATTTATTTTTCCTTCCTCTAGATAACAGTTTTTACAGATGATCATGTTAATTCTAAGAAAGCATTAATGGGTATTTACCAAGCAAAATAAAATCATTATTTAGAGCTTTATTGTTATTATAAAGTAGCAATTTAGATTAGAATGACAAAACATTAAAACTGGTAATATTCACTAATAAGGTGTTAATTAAAATCAATATATAACTTCTCAAGCTATATTTATCACTTTTTAGAATCAATAGTAACCTTAAAATATTCAACCAAAGAAAAACTTAAGCAGTCTAAATTATAAAAGTCGAGTCTTAAAAAGGTTTATACAGTATAGTATTTCTAAATGTACTCAAGATTTCTTATGAAACAAAAGTATCTTACCAACTGACATGGGTCACACAGACATTACTTTGATTAAAAAGAATTAAAGAGTTAACTTCTAATATGTAGTATTAACTTAGCAGACTTTCATTTTTAGACCAGCCGTTCTTACTGAGAAGAATCTGGCCTGCACAGAGCAGTGCTCCAGTCCTGCCCACTGCCATACCAGCCCCGCCAAATCCCCAATCCCACATCAATCATAGTAGCTCCACTTTTATTTTTTTTAAACATTTTTATAAAATAATGTATTTTGGAAAAATACAGTAAATTATTTGAAATAATAAACACTCAAAAAGGAAAAGTGAAAATGACTTGACAATTAGGACTGAATAAAAGATATATCTTAAAAGATGACTCACCCACACGCTCTCTAAGTGCCTCATTTTCATCGAGGAAATCATTGATCTTCATCTCAAGTTTATTGATTTCCTTTGTCAATCCTTCAATCTCTCGATCTCTTATTTTAATTTGGTTTTTACAATTCTTTATTTCAATAACAGCATCTTCTAAACCATATACTCCCTAAAAAAATACCCAATCTAATTTAAATAAAACATGATATATTTGGAATAAATTATTAAATTCATTAATTTGTTTTCTTAAGTCTGTGAGAAAGTGCACATATACCTAAGGTCTGCATAACTAAACTGTGTTTTTTATTGTACTTAAAAAAAAAAAAGTCCAACAATGATGACAGAAAATGGAAGAGTTAAAACTTCTAAATACAGCACCTAATAGCAAAGTGACTCAGAATATTACATGTAAAAGGCTTCACAAAATATAGAAAATAAATAGTAAAGGGTCAATTGGCAATACCACTAAAATATGTAAATCATTTCTTGCCTGACTTAGTGGTAATCAGATTTTAAAATATATTTTAAAAAAGTACAGTCATGTTGTGTTGGCACATTAGGCAATAAAACAGTCCCCGTTATAACTTTTATCAAACTAACCAGGTGTCAAATCTACATGGTGGCATACTGACACAGATTACAAAGAACCTAATCTTACAGCCTCACCAAAGCTGATTATGTGGCAAATGGTTTGAAAACAATTCTCCTGCCAAATAAGTAAATGTTACACAAAAGTTTGAATAATGTAATATAAATTGATTAGGATAATCTTTATCATAAGATATTTCTGGAATGCTTTTAAGTGGTATGCAGTAAATTGCACAGAACAGTCTGTGTCAAGAAAAACTCTAAACTCTTTGAATGACAAGATAAGATACCTACAGATTCATAATCTTTTAATCGCTTCAGAGTCTCAACTAGTTCTTTATCCTTTTCCTTAGCATCAGCCTCAGCCAGTTCAGCTGTCCTCTCAGCCTCTTTAGTCTTCTCTTCTAAAATTTGAACCTTAGATTGCATTTTCATATAATGAGTCTGTTGAGAAAGTGTTGAAGCACCTACAAGATAAAAATGAAAATCATAAATGATTTGAATTGATTACTCATTCCTTTAAATCACTGTACCCAATATGGGTACAGAAAAAGTGATATATCACTAAAAAAGCCCCTTTAATATCACAATTTCTTATTTATAAGATAAAGCTCTAATTTGGTTGTATTAATAAAACTAAAAAAGTAAATGGCAATAAAATCTCAGCTGAACGGGTATGGATTATAAAAGATTGCAAAACACTGTTTTACAAAGAATGATCACTATGCAAAGACTGCTAACATTTTTCTAATACTTAACCTCTCTTTTGTCCACTGTAATAAACTATGGAATTTTAGCTGGACATATGAGCACTTGAAATAAATACTAAATTTCTACTTACACTCCAGCAACTTTGTGCAGTCATGTAACTAATGTGGTACAGATAGAAAAGCCATGTGCACATTTTAAGGAATGGTGTATTTTTTTAGGATTTACTGTCCTAAATCCTAGAGCCTCCCCTCCTTGTCTTTACAATCTCTAGGTCATTCTTTCCTTTTATAGTTCTTGTGTGTTAGCCTCAAGAAGATGGCTGAGGTCAGGGTTCAAGAGCACTGCTCGATGAGACCCACTAAGTGGCTGTACCTGAATGAACAGAGCCTGCAAATTGCAGCTCCTCATAGAATGCCTTCATCTGGGCCACGTTCTTAGCCTTTTTCTGCCCATTATTCTGCTGTAGGAACTGGCGCTATTCCAAAGAGGCCCACTGCAGACACTGAACCACCACCCAGCTGCATTTGTTGCTCTGGATGTCAATGCCAATCTTTCCTGTCACACTAGAGCCCACAAATTAGAGGTCAAGGTAGTCATCCTTAATCTGAAAGAACTCTCCCATCTCCAGCAGGAACTTCTTGGCATTCACATGATACTTCTTTTCTCAATGCCCGCCATATACTAGTTTACATGGCAGCCACTACAAGGCAGAGTAGAAAGCCAATTTACACTTAACAGATTTGTACCTCTTTTCAGTGAATCTGCCCACATTGCCCTGCAGGGCTGTGCTGAAGTCCAGGTTCTGTCCAAACTCAGTCTGATAGGAACTCTCCAGAAAGAGCTTGATCAGGTTCAGGTAATGGGCTGCTCCCAGCAGAAGAGCTTTAACAGTTGGTAGATATATGTTTCCATAAGCATAGCATCACGGATGGTATCCATACCAATGCCTGGCTTTGGATACCAGCAGATCTAGCCCTTGTCAGGTGAAGGATGAATCCAAAATGTTGTCTAAAAGCCTGGAGCAGTTCCACACACCAGCCCACAATTTTGCCTACTGGAGACTATCAGCATCCTGCTTTCTGGGTTCCACCAGGTCCTGGAGTGTTATGAGTACCGACATTATTACGTGCAATAGCATTGTACTCCAGGACCTTCCTGAGCCAGGCAACAGCATCTCTTGTATCTGGGTGCCCCATGTCACTCTCATTTATCACCTTGACAATCTGAGATAAGTGCTGGATGAAATTCTGCTTTTTTTGGTCATAAACATCTAATTTTTGGTGTCCATTCATTCTGTTCCTGGATGCTGGTCAAGAAATGCTTTTAAAGGAAAGAAGTGAATCTTTATTTTCTCTTTCCTTCCTTCTGGCAGCTAGCTGGAATATATACATTGAGGCTGGAACTCATATGGTCTTCTTAGGACATGAGATGAAAACCAGATGTCAAGATATGCAGAGTATACAGAATATCTGATATCTGATTTGTGCAGTTATCGCACTAACTTTCAACTAGTTGCCTCAATTTTGTTTATATCATGAAAACAGAGATTTCGATCCTGCTTAAACCATTATTACATTTGATTTTCTGTCACCTGGAGCTAAACTTAAACCTAACTAATACCTAAAAAACAAAACAAAAAACACTACTTTATTACCTTAACAAACTATTACTACACCAAAATATAATATTCCGGTCACTGTAAAGTGTATTGACACAGATCATTCTTATATTCATCCATAATAAACATTTAATGATTGGGCATATACTTATGCATTGGTATTGGACTAGTGTAGGAGATCACTTTTATATAAGAAATGAGCCCTGTTCTCTGGAGTCAACAGCCTCGCTGGAGAAATGTGACAGAGGTTGAGTGGTCCCCAATATCCATTTTCCCTTTCCTCCACATGGCCCTTTATAGTATTTACCTGCCTATACTTCATTATGTGCTCTTTGCCTCTTCCCCCTTCTTCCTTCATCTTGCTGTCTGAAATGTGGATGTGACACTAACACTCCATTTCAAATAAGGCAGATGTGGGCAACACTTCTGTGCAATGGTCTAGATTCAAGCATTTCCTAATTCCAATACACAAGTGAGGAATACATTTCTATATTGATTTTGTTACTATTTTTCAGATCTGTTTCTGACAGCTAAACCTAATCCTAACCAATGAAAGGGGAAAGACCATTAGCTGTCATGTTTACATCATAAATTCAAGATAGAGAGTATACTCCAATACACACATCTGTGGGCTTGAGGTCAAATGCTGTGACTGACTGAGGTTGAGGTGTCATTAGATAAGACCTCTACCTTATTCAACAGCAGAGATCAACTACTACTTTCTCCTGTTGGCTGGAATATGTAACACCCATATCAGTCATCCTTTTAAAGCACGTTAAACTACTGCCAAAGTAGGTTGGGTTTTTTTGTGGGGTTTTTTTTTGGTTATTTTATTTGTCCAGGTTGGAGTTATTTTAGGCCACCATATGGCTTCCTTTTAGTTATCCTAGCTGGCGATGTTTTATTACCTCTTAGGTCAGAGCTGTTTTAGTCGTTCAGGCCAGAAATGCCTCTATTCTGCCCTTGCCGGCTTGGCTCAGTGGATAGAGCATCAGCCTGCAGATGGAAGGGTCCCAGGTTCAGTTCCGGCCAAAGGCACATGCCTGAGTTGTGGGCTCGATCCCCAGTGGGTAGCGTGTAGGAGGCAGCCAATAATGATTCTCTCTCATCACTGATGTTTCTCTCTCTCTCTCCTTCTCCCTTCCTCTCTGAAATCAATAAAGAAATATATTTTTTAAAAAAAGAAAAGAAAATAAATACCTCCATCTTTCTTGGACTCTGCCTCCTTTCCTGTCTTAAGCTAGTTAGTTAACCTTTTTTCATTAGTATCAGGACATCTACCCAGCCACTTGCATCTGAATCCATACATTCCACCTTCTGCGCTGTTACTGGGAATTAAACTCTGTGCTCCTAAGGCCAACTACTCTGCTGGAGCACCACATTATCATCCCTTTGCCTTCTCAAGGACATTGCTCCTGAAGGTTCTTCTCTCCCTCCCCTGCTTCATTAATTCATTTTCTTCTTTATGGATTTCTCCAATTAACCTAAGTGCATGATTATTTCTTCCATTTTACAGAGAAAAACATTTTTATCACTTTTTTTCCTCTCAAGCAACCACTCTATTTTTCTCATTTTCTTCATAGAAACACTCTACAAGAGTCTGTATCTGCTCTCTCTAGTTCACGTTGAACCATTTTCTCTTGAACCAAAAATGACCACTGCTAATGGTCAGTTTTCAGTGGTTAATTGACTCATCAGCAACAATGAATACAACCCTGAATACAGTTATTTATCCTACTCCTTGATGACACTATTCATGTGGCTTGCAGAACTCAACATGCTCTGGTTTTTCTCCCATCTTATTGGCCATTCCTTTTCATTTCCCAAGCCTCTAAAATAAAAGTATTACAGGGCTCAGTCTTCACATTTTTCCTCTTAACCAATATTTTCTCTGTTGATATCAGTGAGCCTCACAATTTGAAGTAACAGTTCTATGTACATGGTTCCCAAATTTATATCTTTAGCCAAGATTGTTCTCCTGAACCTCAGACTTCTTTATGCATTTAACATTTTAACTCAAATGTCGAATAAGCACATTAAATCCTACATGCCTTGTTTAACTAAGTACCTGGTCATTACCAACCTAGCCCTTTCACAGCCCTCCCCAGTGTTTAAACTAACATCCTGATAACTCTTCTTCTTACACCTGATCCATTGGCAAATTTTATTTCTATCACCTTCAAAATACATCCAGAACTGACTACATATAACAACTCCACCACTCTAAGCTACTATCACATCTCCAAAGGTTATTATTATTGACTAGAGGCCCAATGCACGGAATTCATGCAAGAGCAGGCCTTCCTTCCCCCGGCTGCCGGCACTGGCTTCCCTCTGGCCCCTGGGACCCAGGCTTCCGTCACAGCCCCAGCTTTGTCTGGAATGTCACCCAGAAGTACATCCTGTCTACTTAGCATATTATGTTTTCATTATTGTAGATTATTATAGATAATATAAGAGACTCAGTGCACATGTGGCCTGCAGGGATCAGGCTGAAACCAACATCCAACATCCCCTAAAGGATGTAGTAGTATGCCAAGTGACAAGTTGTCGGTAAAGAGCCACTTCCACTCATCCTAGCCCCACTCATCCCAGTCAGCTGAGCATCTGCCCCAATTTTCCACCATTGTCCCTCGAATCTCCTGGTCTTCCACACCCAGCTATGGAGAAGTGGGCCCCTAAGGTAGAGCTCCCACAGCCTTACTAGAAGTGCAGACTGTGACTCGGAGAAGTGGGGTGAGTGCCCGAGGGAGGCCTGGGGTAGACTGGGGAGTTGTGGTAGCTGCACAGTCAGGCTGCCCACTTTATGCACTGTCCTGCAAGTCCCGGAGTGGCTCCGGTCTGATAGAGGAGGCAGGCACTAGGGACAAAGTTCGTGGTCTCTTTTTTCTCTCCCTCTATCCCTCAATCCTGCTGCCTGTGGAAGACGAGTCTGCAGGGGTTGATGGGGTGTCAGGAGTGCTATGCCTCTGGAGTGGTGCCTGGAGAGTGGCAGAATTTGGCCAATGGCCCGGTTTCCCAATGCAAACTGCAGCTCAGCCCCAACTGCTAGCAATTTTTCATGAACTCAGTGGCCTGTTTCTCTTTTTGTCTGTCAAAGTTGACTGCCCCCTGGTGGTCAGTGCAAATTTGTGCACAGGTGGGATCCCTCAGCCTGGCTGGCAATTGGGGCTGATCAGGACAATCTCATCCAGTCTTGGTTGGGGCAGCCAGCTGTGGGGAGGGATAGTGGCAGGTTGACTGGGCAATCCCGATCAGGGTAATCAGGGCAGGGGAATGGACTGCAGGAGGTTGGACGGCCATGGGAAGTTGGGTGTGGGAGTGTACTGACCACCAGAGGGCAGCTCCTGTATTGAGCATCTGCCCCATGGTGGTCAGTGCATGTCATAGTGACTGGTCAACTGGTCATTCAGTTGACTGGTGGTAATGGTTGCTTAGGCTTTTATATATATAGAATAGAGGCCAGGTGCATGAATTCTTGCATGGGTGGGATCCGGCCGGCTCACTCAATCAGGGCTGATCAGGCCAGCCAAGTGGAGGGACTGTAGATGGTTGTCTGGCTGGCCCTTCCCCCAATTGAGGTGGGGAGGGCCAATTGGGGCCAGGGCCGGCCAGGAGGAGGAGCTGTGGTCAGTTCGCTTGCTGGCCCCACTCACTGGTTGAACTTCCAGTTGAGGGGATAATTTGCATATTAGTTTTTATTATACAGGATTATTGCAATAGTTTTATAGTAGGTCTCCATGTTTCTATCCTTACTCCTCCTATACTCTATGGCAGACACAGCCTAAATCAAATTATATCACTTCTGTCTTCAGAAACTTTCTTAGGTGTCCCTACTCACTTAAAGTAAAAGCCAAAGTCTTTACAATGAATTTTAAAGCTCCATATGATATGACTCCTGGCTACATTTCTGATCTCTTCACCAACTACTGCCTACTTGCTCATTCTGCTCCAGTCACAAAAGCTTGCTGTTCCTCAAACATACATGGTATACTTCTACTTCAGTACCTTTGCACTTACTCCCACTGTTTAGGGGACATCTATATAGCTCATTTCCTCACTCCCTTTAAGTTTTTGTTCAGATATCCCCAACCACATCACCAATCACTATCACCTTTCTATCACTGACAGTTACATACACATACATAGGCTCACCCATTAGCTCTCCTTTGTGCCTATTTCTTTTAACTTCAGGATTATAATAAATATAACATAAACTTATTATGAACAGTTTGCATTAATGTGCTCTGATATATCTATAGTATGTAGTACTGTGGAAGTATAAGACCACTGATGTTCTAAGGGCTTATATTCAGAGTATTTAATGTGTTAAACAATGTAGCATGACCCAGGATAGGAAGGAGATGATACAACATTAAGTTGGATAAGATTAATTCAAATGTTGACAAGTCTGAGAATTATGTGCAATGCTGCTACATTGATCAAAATTTTATTGTCTTCCATTCAATACTAATTATTAAAAGGGTTTAAATAAAGAACCTCAGTTATATCACCATTTTCATTTCTTTCATTCAGCCAATCTAGTAATAAAGGTTAATGTGATTTTCATGAAAGAAAAAACATAGAAAATATCTGCATGATTTATGAATATAAACACTAGTAGGATATATAAAATAGTTAATACCCCATATTATTTTTTGAAAATATAGCAAAATCCAAATAGAGAAAAAGTAATAATATATCTATTTACATGACATGCTTTTATTTTTTAAAAATATTTTAAAATATGACAGTATATACAATAATGATATATTTATATAATATTAAATTACCTTTGTTTCTTTGGAGCTCATTTTTCAAATCTTCAATAATAAACGTATTTTTTTCCATTTCTTTTGTATATTGCTCTACTTGCTCAGTGAGCATCTTAATATGACTGTCTCGTTCTTGTATGCCCTATAAAGTATTTTTGAATATTTCATATTACCTTTTCATCAATATTATCATGCATTTTTACAATAAGAAAAAAAGTAGGTCTTGCCCAGCAATTGGGCTCAGTGGTTGAGAGTTGACTCGTGAACAAAGAAGTCATCAGATTGATTCTCTCTCATGGCACATGCCCAGGTTGAAGGCTCAATCCTCAGTAGGGGCATGTGTACAATGGGCAGCTTACCCATGTTTCTATTTCTCTCCCTCTCCCTTCCTCTCTCTCTAAAAGTTAATAAAACATATTTTTAAATAGAAATTATTTCTTTAAAAAGTTATGTCTTTTTTTTTAATAAG
The DNA here is from genome assembly GCA_004026805.1 of Lasiurus borealis. Taxonomy (NCBI): domain Eukaryota; kingdom Metazoa; phylum Chordata; class Mammalia; order Chiroptera; family Vespertilionidae; genus Lasiurus; species Lasiurus borealis. The sequence continues at coordinate 18,976 of PVJN01019976.1, forward strand.
ACTAGAATATACTTTTTGTAGGTTAATATAAGCCTTTTACTATCTTATATATCTCAATTACACTATACAACATTAAGTACAATGCTGTCATTCTAATACATAAAGATAATTTAGTGGCTAACACTCCAGCAAATAGGAATTCTAAAATGCTAATATTTGTAGCTTCTTAGCGTTCCTTTTACGTTACTTTTTCCCATCACTGACCCAATTCCATCTTTTTTACCATTTTGTATGTTTGTGTTTAGCCCTGTGGATCCTAACTTATTTAACTTAGCTTTTACCTCTATAGCACTCAAAATCATTGTCCCTTAAAAATGTTATTCACCAAATACTTTCAAAATGTCCTTCTCTTTTGAATTATGACTTAGAGAACTGAAAATGAAAGTGTAACTTCTTTCTCTATATATTTGTACTAAAATTGAAATCCTTATGTAGTAGTCTCATAACCACACTTTTAGCCTATTTCACACTGCATAGGATATTTCAGCACTAAAATATAATATAATAAACTTTAATAGCAAAGTATTAAGATGTTTTAAGCTTCTAAAAGCTTTTAATAGCTTCATCTTATCTAATAAAAGATAAATATGCAAATTGATCGTACCTCTGCTACACTCACAAGCCACACCCACCAGCCACGTCCAACGGCCAATCAGACCAAGTATGCAAATTAACCCAATCTAGATAGCTACGGCCACAAGAGAGCAGGACAGAGGCTTGGTTTGCCCCTGGAGATGGAGGAAGGCAAGCTTTCCACAAAGCCTGGCCTGAGCTTAAGGCAACAAAGTTTCAATGGCTGTGAGAGCAGAAGGCATTGCTCTGCTCCAGGGTACAAAGTTTCAATTGTAGAAGATAAATAAATCCCAGATACCAGGGCCTCCCTTTGGGTGGCTGGGGGCATGGCTGACTGCACACCACCACAGGCCCCTCCCCCACGCCACCCCATACCCCAAGGGAACACCCACCCTGATCCAGGACACCCTTCAGGGCAAACCAGCTGGCCCCCTCCCGTGCACCAGACCTCTATCCTATCTAATAAAAGAGTAATATGCAAATTGACTATCGCTCCAACACACAAGATGACTGACCCCATGTGGACACAAGATAGCCACCACAAGATGGCCAGCAGGGGAGGGCAGTTGGCAGGAACCAGGCCTGCAAGGAAGGGCAATTAGGAGTAATCAAGCCTGCAGGGGAGGGCAGTTAGGGGTGACCAGGCCGGCAGTGGAGGGAATTGGAGGTGACCGGACCTGCAAGGAAGGGCAGTTGGGGGTGACCTGGCTCTCAGGGGAGGGCATTAGGGGCAAACAGGCTGGCAGGGAAGCAATTAGGCAGGTGATCAGGCTGAAGCGGTTAGAGGCAATCAGAAAGGCAGGCAGGTGAGCAATTGGGAGCCAGCAGTCCTAGATTGTGAGAGGGATGTCTGACTGCCCTATAAGAGCAGTCAGACATCCCTCAAGGGGTTCCTGATTGGAGAGGGAGTAGGCTGGGCTGAAGGACACCCCCCACCCTTGTGCACAAATTGCATGCACCAAGCCTCTAGTACAGTATTAGATAATTTCCAAATCAAAACAATGAATATATTATCTGCATCAATGCAAAAAAATACACAAAATAATTATATTTCCAACTGAAAACTTACTTCTAATTTTTTTATGAAACTGGATGGTATAAGAAACTTCAAGAGACTTTATTATATATCCAATAGTGCAAGTCAGTGTATTAGGCACTGGTGATAATAATAAGACAGTACAAGGTTTCATTGCCAACTTTAATAAAACTGGTTGTTAAACCCAATTTTGAAAAGGTTTTACCTGTTGTAGAGCCATAATGTTACTTTTATCAGCATCAAGTTGGGCATTTTTCAGTTTCTCCCTCAGGTTATGTAACATTTGTTGATATTCAATAATTTCATCATCTTTAGAAGACAAAATTAACTGGAAATAAATGAAACAGGATTGGTTACATAAGAGAAAAATGAATAAACCATTCCCCAATTATGATAACTACTATATTTTCTGGCATATAAGACGACCCCCAACTTTTCCAGTTAAAATAAGTTTGGGATATACGCTCCCTATAAGATGACACCTGACATATAAGACAACCCCTGACTTTTGAGAAGATTTTCCTGGGTTAAAAATTCGTCTTATATGCCGGAAAATAAGGTACTCTTATACCATTAGGAGATTTAAAAACAATACAGGAAATAAAATTCTTTGAAATGAAAAAGTATCAACAACTATTGAGTGATCACTGTTCCTTTTGTGTGTACAACTTGAATTTCAAATAGAAAATGATTCAAAAATATATACGGTGATTTTTTGCTAGGAATTGATTCTCTAAGCAATCTCAAGCTTTCAAAACCCATTCCTAAAACAAGAAGTTAAAAATAGTTGCATGTATTACAAAAAGTTTTGTACAGCTAATCTTTTTTTTTTTTTTTAATATAATTTTGTTGATTTCAGAGAGGAAGAAAGATAGAAGCATTAATGATGAGAGAGAATCACTAATTGGCTGCCTCCTGCATGCCCCACACTGGGGATCAAGCCTGCAACCTGGGCATGGCTCTGACAGGGAATCGACTGTGACCTCCTGGTTTGTAGTTTGACACTCAACCACTGAGCCATACCAACCAGGCAGTTAACTAATCTTTATGAAGAAAACATTAAAGTGCCACTGAGAAGCATAAAATATCTTGTATGAATGAAAAGTATCTTATAGTGCTGTATGAAAGGTGAAGTTAACCCTCCCCTTGACAAGGATGGAAAAGATGCTCAGGCATGATAATAGGCATAAGGTTAAGGCATTGCCACCTACTTCACAGCAACTAAACTTTGTTATTTAATACTGCATTGCATATTTGAAAATATCTAGGGGTATGGATCTTAAAAGTATTCATTACACACAAAAAATTATAACTATGTATAGTGATGGATGTTAACTGAATTTATTGCAGTGATGAACATTTTCCTATATATACAAACTAGAGGCCCAATGCATGAAAATTCATGCACTGATATAATGTTTCTTAAAAGATAATAAGCAGCCTGGCCTGTGGCCTGTATTGCTCAGTGATTGAATGTGGATCCATGAACTAGAAAGTCAGAGTTCAATTCCCAGTCAGAGCACATGCCTGGGTTGTAGGCTTGATTCCTGCTGGAGGGTGTGCAGCCAGTCAATGATTCTCTCTCATCATTAATGATTTTCTTTCTCTCTCCCTCTCACTTCTGAAATCAATTAAAAAAATACACACACATTTTAAAAATCTATTTATAAAATTTTTAAAAATTACTAAGCAAGAAGATAGATACTAAGAGGGTGGGCTAGAAAGAGTCAATGGGGAAAAAGCATATGTAATTAAAAGTATGTAATACTTTTAATAATAAAGCTAAAAAAAAAGAGAAATATCTGAACACAAAAAAAGATACTAAGCCAGTAGTTGGCAAACCATGGCTCGCGAGCCACATGCAGCTCTTCAGCCCTTGAGTGTGGCTGTTCCACAAAATATCACGACCTGGGCGAGTCTATTTTGAAGAAGTGGCGTTAGAAGAAGTTTAAGTTTAAAAAATTTGGCTCTCAAAAGAAATTTCAATAGTTGTACTGTTGATATTTGGTTCTGTTGACTAATGAGTTTGCCGACCACTGTACTAAGCAAATACAAAGTACCAAAGAATATATATGCTACCATCTCTCCTCCCAAAATTAAATATGGTAAAAACTTTTCTTCCCAGGGATTGGTTAATTATGCCTCACAAGTCAAATTTAGCCTACTACCTATTTTTCTAAAGATGTATTAGTACTTGGCTCATGCTATACTAGTAATAGCAGAGTTGAATAATGATACCAAAGATGAAAAGGGCTAAAATATTTACTCCCTCGCTCGCCTCTTACAGAAGGTTTATTGTCCTCTAATTGCTTTATTTTAAAATATAGATTATGAGCTTCCCAAGTGATAACCAATTCCAAATAACCAGTAAGATTTATATGAACCCTGTTAGAAACATTAACTATAGAAGTGATAGCTTTTTTAATTAAAATTAGAGGCCTGATGCACAGATTTGTGCACTGGTGGGGTCCCTACAGCTGGTCTGCGATCTCTCGTAATCTGGGACCCCTGGGGCATGTTGGAGGCCAGGTACATACATTTGGCTCAATCCCTATAGGCCAGGCCAAGGGACCCCACTGGTCCACAAATCTGTGCACCGGGTACCCACTCTAGTATGCATATAAGATCTTTGGTTAATCTCTTCCCACCCACCCCCCTTTCTCCTCCCCTCTAAAATTCACCAGTCTGTTCCATGTTTCCATGTCTATGCACTGAGTATCAGCCACCTGATGGTCAGTGTGTGTCATAGCTACTGGTTGAAAGGACAGAAGCTTAGGCCGATATATAGATATAGATATATAGATATAGATATAGATATAGATATAGATATAGATATAGATGTATAGACTAGAGACCCAGTGCACGAATTTGTACACAGGTAGTATCCCTTGGCCTGGCCGGTGATCGAGGCCAGGGGAGGTGGCTAGCCAGGGAAAGGGATTCCAGGAGGTTGGCTGGCCAGGAGGAGGGTCTGCAGGAGACTGGCTGACTGAAGGGGGGTGATGGCTGCGAGAAATTGGCTATGGGAGCACAATGACCACCAGGGGGCAGCTCCTGTGTTAAGCATCTGCCCCCTGGTGGTCAGTGCGGGTCATAGCAACTAGTCAACTGGTCTTTCCTGTCATCCGTTCTGGTCATTTGCTCTTAAGGGTCACTCAGACTTTTATAAATTTATTCAGAATCATTTCAGACTTTTTGGAAAACATGCAGCTGTTAGGACCCTAACTTCTGATATGGTAAGGCTGAGAATATGCTGTGGCTGGAGAGCAGTGAGGAGGAAGAGATATTTGAAAAGTAACATCACATATGACTCTGAAAGATTCCTTTTCCTCACTCCCATTCCCACTGAAAGCCAGAAGCTTGAATACTCTGACATGGAAGGAGCGTTAAAAAAACGGATTACACTAAAATGTAACCTGGAACCACACACTTAATATATTTAAGGTAACTATGATTTATGTTAAAATAATTAAGTCTAATTAAAATTGTCTATTTTAGGTGACAAATACATTATTTTCTGGACTTAGATTTCTCTCAGAAATTTTAGTTACAAGTTGAACTCACTGAATGTGAAAGAGCTCATTCAACGACAAATAAGCTAGAGGACTATGCAGAAGAAAGGAGTTTTTCTAGCTAAGACATTTAATACACTTTTTAAAATGCCTAATAAATATCATTAACTGTTATAAGGCCTTTAAATAAAACTAAGAATAAAAATTGAAATGTAAACTGCAAATGAAAAAGCCATTGTATCAATTGAAAGAGGCACCTTCCATTCTTCTACTTTTGCATTGACAGCTACCATGATTGGATCATCTTCTTCATTTTTTGCTTTTAGAAGATCTGTAAGCTCCTGCACCTAAAAGGAAACAATCATTTCTAGAATTATTGTAAATTAGTGTAATATAAACACATTTATTATACATGAATACTAATAAATTTATCACACATCTAATATGCATTTACATACACACATACACACATACACATTACTAATGTATATTCATTATTGGAGCAGTTATATAGTTAGAGATGACTTTACATTTGTATAATTATTTACTAGAAAATTATAGTAAAATAATATTTTTATATTATTTTATTACTAGAAAACTATATTTTTAAGTATTATTATATTTTCTTAAATAAAGTTTAAACTCAAGTGTGAACAACATATTGGTTTCTTTGATTTTTATAGTACATTAATGGTGTAAAATTAAATTCTGTTTCACAGGACTCCTAAAAGTCTTTGTAGAAAATTCTAAAAATTATTAGCTTTGTAGGATTACTATCTACACATTCGTTAGGGTATCACCTATACATCCTACATGGCAAGAATTCACATGTAAGGAAATTAAAGAACTAGACATGGATAAACTAGAGGCTTGGTACATGAAATTCTGCATGGGTAGAATCCCTAGGCCTGGCCAGTGATTAGGGCTGATCAGTGCCTTCCTTCCCCAGCTGCTGGCTGCTGATTGGGGCCTCTCTTCATTTCATGCCACCCCCTGATGATCGGTGTACATCATAGTGAGCGATCAAACATTCAGTCTCCCAGTCAAACTCCCAAGGGGACACTTTGCATATTAGCCTTTTATATTTATAGAAGATAAATCAGCAAGGCAACATATTATAGTGTAAAATGATATATTGCAGCATAAAACAAAAATTCATATTCTAGAATGTTAAAGTAGTCTAGTTTCATGCCCAGACCAGTTTGGTTCAGTGGATTGAGTATTGCCTTGGGGACTGAAAGGTCCCAGGTTCGATTTCAGTCAAGGGCATGTATCTTGGTTATGGGCACATCCCCAAAGGGGTGTGCAGGAGGCAGCTTATCAATGTCTCTCTCATTGATGTTTCTGGCTCTCTAGCCCTCTCCTTTCCTCTCTGTTGAAAATCAATAAAATATATATTTTTTAAAAAGTAGTCTAGTTTCAAATAATTAGTAACAAGGCATTATGAAATAAGACAAAGGTCTGCAAAAAATAGTCCAACAGAAATTCTTACTTGAAGCCGATAATGCTCATTTTCTTTTTTTAATTGGTCCATTATATTATCTGTCTGATGCACAATAGCTTTCATTCTATTATATTCATCAGTCATCTTCTCCATTTCCTGTACAGACTCTTCTAGATTTTTTCTCATTTCTTGATTCTGAACTTCAATTTTCTCATTAGCTTCTGTTAAAGTCTAAGAAAGTTAAAGACATTCTGATTAAAAACAATTTAAGAAACTGAAATTTAAGCTAAATTAAATGGCATAAGTATCTGTTGAAGCAAAGAGAATTCTTCAGAGATCTTTAGTATCAACTACTGTTAACTAATTAAATCAAATTAATATCAAGAACACTTTACACCGCCAAAACCGGTTTGGCTCAGTGGATAGAGCGTTGGTCTGCGGACTAAAGGGTCCAGGGTTCGATTCTGGTCAAGGGCATGTATCTTGGTTTCGGGCACATCCCCAGCAGGGGGCGTGCAGGAGGTGGCTGATCTGTCTCTCTCATCGATGTTTCTGACTCTCTATCCCTCTCCCTTCCTCTCTGTAAAAAATCAATAAAATATTTTTTTTTTAAAAGAACACTTTACACCTAAGGATCTTAGTTCTTCTTAAACAATGGTCAAGATTCGCATAGAAAAAGAATGATTTGCAACTTCAAAGATGCAATTTATTTCATCTTTTACAAATACACAGATTTATACTAAAGAATTTAAATGTAGGGCTAATATTTATACTATAATGAAATTTAAGTTTTATAAGAAACACTGCCTTGAACGGACTTTTATCCATTTTACCTGAATTTCATCCAGATATTGAACAAGTTCATAGTTTTTTTTAGACAATTGTGATCGATAATCACTGTCTTCTCCTCTTCTTGATAAGAGTGTTTCTTTTTGTGAATCTATTTGTTTCTGATAGTCAATAACATCTTGACGAAGCTGTTCATTCTGAAGGTAGACCAAATACAAAAATTCTATTAAAAAACTATCAAGAAAAAGAAACTTTTATCCTCTAAAAAGTTATCTCAAAACGTATCTTTAAAATCCCAAGATTTCACCACCCCTAAAGCCTCACCTTTTTCTTTAGACGTTTGTTCTCCAGAAAAGAGTAATTAAAAATGAAAGGCAATATAGTTAAAAATAATAATCAGAAATTAAAAAATAATAAAAAGAAATTCTAAAAGGATGAGATTTATATTAGATAAAGAAAGCAAGAAAACTAATTATCAACAAAAACAAAGAACATCTTGATTGTGTTAAAAAGATAAGAATTCTTATCAAGATAAACAATGTACAAACATTATTTGGTTCAGAAAAAAACAAATAATAATTAGAACTGACAAAATTTCATGAACAAAAATCTTAAAAGGATGCTGGATAAATTAAAAAGAAATAAGACAGAAATCCAGTCATATATTCAGTTGGGAAACTCACAAAGAATAGTTTATATAACAGGAAGCAAGATTTATCCACATAGGCCTAAGAGATGAATGTAGTACTTAATGACCTCACCTCTATATTAATTTTCTATTTCCCTGACACAAAGTCATGTCATAAAATCAGCTAGTTTGAAAACATCACTTATTAGATGATTCCAGTCCTGATTACAGCATAAATTTATGAAAACTTTTTTAAAAGTATCTTCGTGGAAACACCAGATACTAATTTTTTTTTTTTTTTTTTACCAACCTCTCTTCTTAATTTGCTGTTTTCATTTTCTGCTTCCTCATTTCGAAGAGCCAACTAAAAAAGCAAATGAATAAATAAAATTCAGCAGTAACATAATGGTTAAAGAGAAGAAATTTAAAATCAGACTGGCCTAGGTTTATATACCTTATTCAACAATTTCTAATAAAGTGTGAACAAATCATTTAACATCTCTGAAATTCAGTTTTCTCATCTCATATGCTGACATAGAATTAAGTATGATGCATGTAAAGTCCTTAGTATAATATTCAATGCATGGAATATCAAAAATTTTTGAAGTGTGGTTCTCTTCTCCACATATAAATGATTTAATTTGTGACTCTCTTCTTTAGTTTCTCTAAACAGGCATATATTATTACCAGATTTTTTTCACCTATGGTCAAATCCTATCTCTCTTATGACCTTTCACTTTTCTGCTTTTCATCCTTATCTCAAGAAGAAGACAGAATCACAATGTGTGCCAACTATAACACATTTAAAAGTCTATAATACATAACAAATCACAATATGAGATCCTTGATTGAACCTTGGATAGTGGGCAGGGAGGTTATGATGGGCATTATTGAGTCAACAGATAAAATATATTATATTTCCCTACTATGCTAATTATAGAGCAGTTATATTAGAAAATACTTTACTTTTCAGGTGAAATGTACTGAATATTTAAGTATGAAGTATCATGATATCTGCAATATTTAACATGAAGTATCATGAGATCTGAAATCAATTATCAATGGCTCAGCAATGAGAGAGAAGTAAGTCTCTGTGTATAAAGACACACAGAATGTGGCACAATGTTAACTTCTGAGGCTACTGAACAGTGTAAGAGTATTATTTTTCTTACAATCATATGACAATAAGCAAGTTTTTAAAATTTAAAGTTCATAGTAAAATGTAATGTGCTATATAAATCTTAAAAATTACCTCTTATTATTATCTATAATAATAATCTATAATAATAAAAGTGTAATATGCTAATTAGGCCAGATGTCCTGGATGTCCTTCCCAATGACCTTCCATGTGAAGCCAGGGTTGCTAGGGAAGCCTGAGTTCCAGGTGTCTGCCAGAGGCCAGGGTTGCTAGGAAAGCCACTGCCAGCAGTGAGGGGAAGGCATACTCTTGCACAATTTTTGTGCATCCAACCTCTAGTCTATATAATAAAAGCCCAGCAACCATTATGGTGAAACCATCAGAACAACAAGTCACTCTGACGTGCACTGACCACCAGGGAGTAGACACTCAATGCAGGAGCTGCCCCCTGGTAGTCAGTGCATTCCCACAGCTAGAGCACCACTCAGCCAGAAGCCAGTGCTAAGGAGTGGCAAGACAAGTGGTAAGTAGCAAGCAGGTGGGTAATTAGGAGCAAGGGGTCCCAGATTACAAGAGGGTGCAGGCTGGGCTAGAGACCCCTCCCTGCACAAATTTCATGCATCAGGCCTCTAGTTATTATTATATGGGAGCTAAGAAAGTCTTGCTGTTTTGAATTGAAATGTGTTAACACATAGAGAGATGTCAAGAACTTAAGGCTAAAGCATTTACCACTACCTTAGGCCTTTTTCTCTTGATATTTGAAGCATTATATTCTTGATATTTGTCCTTCCTTGAGCTGTTCCTTGAAGCATCTGTTCCTACTTCATTAGACATTTCTATGTCTCAGAGATCTGCCTAACATGAATTTCTATGGTTTTAATATCTAGACTGATAACCTACAAATCCTTATCATCTACCCACTGTTTCTTGTGTACTCTATCTATCCAATGGCCCAGCCCAGAAAATTAGGTGTACTCCCCATTTCTCCCTCCTCACCAACAAGCAATCCTTCATCATGTCCAATTACATCTACATCACTCAAATGTATTTATGCCCATAACCCTCCTCAGTCATTACTTCAACACTTGCCTGAAATGTCTCTTAATTAGTCTTTATCACCATCAATACACTCTTTACAAAGTAAACTTAAAAACATAGAATTGATCATGATATCCTATGTTCAAAATTCTTCATTGGCTCCTTTCAAAAAAAGGACCAAATTTCTCAGGAACAGGCCTTTGCTTATCTCTCCAGAGAATCATGAAGACCCTGTGCCATGTGATTCAGTTGGTTTAAGTATCATCCTGTGCACCAGAAGGTTGCAGGTTCAACCCCCTGCCAGGGCTTGTAAGGATCATTTCTCTCACATCAATGATCGATGTCTCTGTCTCTCTCTCTCTCTCCCCAGCTCGCTCGCTCTCTCTCTCTCTCTCTCTCTCTCTCTCTCTCTCTCTTTCTCTGTGTGTGTGTATGTGTATATATATATATCCTATATGATAAAGAATATAAAAATTATGTCCTTGCACAAGATGGCCTCCCCTATGTGGTCACAAGAAGGCCACCACAAGATGGCTGGCAGGGGAGGACAGTTGGGGGTGACCAGACCTGCAGGGAATGGCAGTTAGGGGAACCAGGCTGGCAAAGGAGGGCAGTTAGGGGTGACTAGGCATGCAGGGGAGAGCAATTGGGGATGACCAGGCTGGCAGGGGAGGACAGTTAGGAGCATCCAGACCTGCAGGGAAAGGACTTGAAGGCAATCAGGCCAGCAGGGGAGCAGTTAGGTGTCAATCAGACAGGAAGGGGAGTGGTTAGGGGGTGATTAGGCTGGCAGGCAGAAGAAGTTAGGGGCAATCAGGCAGGCAAGTGAGCAGTTGGGAGCCAAAAGTCCCGGATTGTGAGAGGGGTGTCCGACTGCCAGTTTAAAGATCGGGCCAGATTGGAGAGGGTGCAGGTTGGGCTGAGGGATATCCACCCCAGTGCACAAATTTTGCACACCAGGCCCTTAGTGATACTCTCTCCATGATTCCAAGTGCCAACTATCATTCCACATTCAAAGGCTGTTAAATTGCATTCTTTACCCATATCTTCAGAAAAAAATCACTTCTACTGTCATGGTAAACAACCTGTTCCCTATTTACACACATACACACATCACGTATATATGTAATTATATATATTAGAGGCCCGGTGCATGAAAATTCATGCACTGCAGAGGATATCTCTCAGCCCAGCCTGCCCCCTCTCACAGAGTCCAGGAGCCTTCAGGGGCAGAAGGCAACCCGGCAATCAGGGGACAATGATACCCCATCACACCTCTGCTGCTGCTGCTGCCAGTAGCGCAAGCCTCAGCCGGCTCTAGTTTACCTGCGCCTTGGGCAAGCCCTGGGCAGCCGGGCAGCCAACACTTAGGCTTGCCTGTGCCTCAGGCATTGGCTGGGCAGTTGCCCTCTGAGGCTTGCCTGAGCCTCGGGCTGGCCGTTGGAGGCTGGGCCGCCGCTCTGAGGCTTGAATGAGCCTCAGGCTGGCCCTGGGCAGCTGAGGGGACTGGGGGACTCTGGAAGCCAGTGCACAGTGTGGCCGGGCCTGCCGAGCTTTGCCACATGCCTACTGCCCCAGTGGGGCTGAAGGGACAGGGCACTACCATCTTGCGGCTATGGGCGCTGCCATTTTTGAGGACGTGGTAGTAAATTAGCATATTCCCTTTTAACTGGCTGTGGGTGCTGCCATCACTGCGAGTGGGGAAGTCAATTAGCATATTCCCTCCTTATTGGTTGTGGGCACCACCATCTTTGTGATGGCATGAGGGTCGATTAGCATATTCCCTCTTTATTAGATAGGATATACACTGAGTGGCCAGATTATTGTGACTATCTGATATTTATAGACAAATTAGCTATAATTTCATGCTGAAGTTGCTAGAGGGCCAGTCCATTATAAATAGGGAAGCAGGTTGTTTACCACGACAGTAGAAGTGATTTTTTTTCTGGAGATATGGGTAGACAATGCAATTTAACAGCTTTTGAATGTGGGATGATAATTGGCGCTCAGAGCCATGGAGTATCAGCAAAACAGTTGAATTCCTTAAATGTTTAAGAGCAGCTGTTGTTAAATTGTTTATGATTTCTGAATGCACAATAATAATCTGGCCACTCGGTGTGTGTGTATACTGAGTGGCCAGATTATGCGTTCAGAGATCATATATATGCATACACACACACACACACACACACACACATGCATATATATGTATATATATGTATACACACATATACACACACACATGTACATATATACGTATATACATATATATCAGTTCCTTCCTCTAAAAAAATCATATTTTAATTTAAAAAAAAAACTTAGAAGGCAGGATATAGTGTATTGGTTAAGAGCACAAATTCTTGAGTAAGCTAGGATTCTAATCATGGCTTTATAACTTATTAGTTGTGTAACTATGGGCAATCACCCTTTCTGTGTCTCAGTTTCTTCATCTGTAGCATGGAAGAAATGTCACCTATTTCATATAAGTATCAAATGAGAAGTAATCAATTAATGTGTATATAATCTGGCACATAGTAAAAACTCTACACTAGCTATTTTTATCTACATTCAAGCCAAAATAAGTATTCTAGGTCTTAACAAATGCTTTATCTTCTACTCAGATGTACTTTTCTTAACCACCATGTACATCCTATTCCCTTTGCCAGGCTAACTCCTACTTTAGGTCTCAATTTACAGATCACTTCCTGAATATCAAGACTAATTTAGATATTACTCCCCAGAGTATCCCCAAATATTCTTATATACATATGTACCACTAAAGTATTATATTATCTCTATGTTACAATTATTATTGACAGTGAATATCATGGAGAAACAGAATACAATCAGTTGCCTACTATATCCCTAGTACTTAGCATATTATCTGGCATGCTGTAAATACTCAGTAAAACTGAATGACTGGTTATGAACAAAAAAGAAATTGTCAGAGCAATTCATAGACATATTCCATTTTAATAAACCTAGCACCTACAAAGTACATAGGCCATATATTCAAGTTTTCTGTGTGTGTGCCTATAAATATAGTAGTTTAAGAACTGAATGAACAGGTAGCTATAATTAGCTAAGGATATGTGGTTTGAATACTAAGAAGTTGACTAATATATGGGCCAGAAAGAAAACCACACAGACAAGACATTCCCCTAAGCAACTGTATTACTATATAGCATATGTTTGATCCACAGGTCTGTTGTTTTACTGAGTCAACAAAACAAATAATACTCTAAGAGTTTAATCCTAACCTTTAGATGGCATCAATTGATACTTTTTACACTGCATGATTCTTCAAAATTATATAGTAAAATAGATATATCAAGAATGGGGACGCTTTTTTTTACAAATTAATTTATGATGGATTCTCTTTAAGTAGAAAATCACCTTAAAAATCTCTGTGGTTTACGTAAAATGTATAACCAATGGATAGAAGAAGATTATCAAGATGTAATACAACATTCACCTTCTAAAGGACACAAAGGTAGGAAAAGCTTCTGGGCATCAGGTATGGAGCAATTACCATAGGTAGGCACCAATTCTGTACTAGTTTTACTGACAGCTGAGCCAAAAGTAAAACATGTTATTTTCTGACAGGAAATACAAACTTACCTACAAAAAACTTTTTTTCCTCAAACAAAATTTAGAACACAGCATGAATTATTTTATAAGGACAAATGTAAGAGGTAATAGGAAATTATGCTTGTATAAAAGATGAAATGTCATTATTTAAAGTATGCATTGGAAAAAATAAATAAAGTATGCATTGATTTACAAAATACTAACATCAGCACAACTTTTTAAGAACCTATATATTATATAATGTGAAGTACACCTCAAAACAAATCTGATTAATCATTATAAATATACCATTAAAGGATTAATTTCTAAGTCTATTAGTAACATAAAGGAATTATAAAAAATACCTTTTTCCCAAAACAAACTATGGCAGATATAAAAAACAATTTTTTAAATGTCTATTAATTTCTTCATACCTATTTTCCAGACCAAATAATCAATTTTATATAAACAATTGTAGTCCTGAAAAAAAATGTACCTCCAAATATAAAGAATTAATCTCCAAGTCTTATTCACTAGAAGTACCTGACCCATTATAAAGATGTGATGACAACAAAAATCTATAATAATAAAAGGGCAATATGCTAAATAGACTAACATCTTCCAGACGTCATTCCAGATGTCCTTCCTGACAAAGCTGGCGCCGGAGGGAAGCCTGGATCCAGGGTGCAGGAGGGAAGCTGGTGCCGGCAGCCTGGGTCACAGGTGCCAGAGGGAAGCCGGTGCCGACAGCCGGAGGAAGAAAGGCCTACTCTTGCATGAATTTTCATGCATCAGGCCTCTACTTATAATGTAAAACCTTAGAGATAAGTTTACATCAATTTTCACATAAAAATACAACCATAAAAACTGATAGTTATCATCATTAATTATAGAAAGCATAACGAGTGTTTTTTAGGTAACTTAAACAGTTAAGATTCATTGAAAAAATGTGTCTTACTTGTTCATTAACTTTCTTCTCTTTCTCCAACTCCTTTTCCATGTCCTCCAATTCTCTATCTTTTTGTTCCAATTGCTTTTCAAGTTGATGAATTTCATCACGTAAAAACCGAGTGTCACGTCCACCTGTAGACTGCTGTGCCATCTTAAATAAACCAAACATATAAATTAATCCCATATTTAGAGATTAAAATAAATCAACAACAAATCACTATCTTGACTTTAAATGTGTATTTTAATATTTAAAGTCATATTACCTTATGAAATATATTTAAAAATTTAGCTTATTTAAGATTTAGTTCATGAAGCTCTTCCTGAGCCATCCAGACCTATGAAGAACCGATGGAGAATTACTCAGGCTCTGTTATAGCTTCTGAGCCACACTAAACTGCCAAGGAACAGAAAATAGATGATGAACTGTCTAGGTTTTCCCTGAATAGCAGAGCTCTGAAACCAGGCTACAAACCATCAGAGCCTTCATCCCAGTCACTGAACCCTGGTGTTAACCTGTCCTTACTCTTTTTATAATTTTATTGTTGAAAGTATTACAAATGTCACCTTTTTCCCCATTGACCATCCCTCCACCCTGCTCATGCCCCCTCCTCAGCCCTTCACCAAACTATTGTCTGTCTATGGGTTATGCATACATGCATATAAATTCTTTAGTTAATCTCTTTCTATCCCTCTACCCCCTTCACTCTGAAATTCATCAGTTTGTTTCATGTTTTAATACTTCTGGATCTATTTTGTTCATCAGTTGATTTTGTTTATCAGATTCCACATATAATTGAGATAATGTGATACTTGTCTTTTTCTGACAGAACCTGCTTTTACTTTTATACCACAGACTATTTAGAACAGTGTTCTCCAATAGGACTTTCTACAATAGAGTGTTCTCTGCAATGTCCAGCATAGGAGCAACTATCCACATCTCTCTAATGAGCACTTGAAATATAGCTAGTGCAACTAAAGAACTGAATACTTAATTTTAATTATAAGGCATTTAAATGTAAATAGCCACAAGTGATTGGTGCTACTGTATTGGACAGCCCAGACTTTGATAATCTTTAAAATCTTGCAGCAGACTAAATTCATTTCACTTCACATTCCTGTTATTTTGGGTCATGATTCAAAACTTCAATCCTTTGTCATCTAATGTGTCTCAGATTCATCTCTTCACCAGATTCTGTTACTCTACCTTAATTAAATTTTTCTCCTTCTTTCCCTGCTTCAAAAATTTTCCATTGTGCTATTGAAAATCCTTCAAGATAAGGTAATATTTTACATCCTCAATTGTTTTTACTGAATCATCCTTTCCAACTCCTTGCCTTAGTTGCAATTGGCTCCTTTAGTATATACTAAGTTCCTTTGAAACTTTTGCCAATTGGAAAATGTTCAATTATATCCACATATTTCAGGGTCAAGAAGTGATGATTTACTTATGCAAATTCCAGATTATCATCCCTGCACTATTCTGCAAAACCTCAATATACCCAGCTACAAATCTCTACCTACTCAGGATAGAAGCAAACTACCAACTTCCCAATCACTCGCTCGCAAAATTTATTGAGAATTTTTGGCACGTGGTCAAAGTCTTCCATCAAAAGCCTCTCTAAGCAATATTTATATCTATATTAGAGGCCCAGTGTATGGGATTTGTGCACTGGCATAGCATGTGGGGATCTGCCTGCTGCAGGAGCGCAGCTCATCCTTCATTGAGCGTCTATCCTCTGGTGGTCAGTGAGCATCATAGCAACTGGTTGACCGACCCATCATTTTGCCATTTGGTTGCAGGGCTTTTATTATACAGGATAACTTTCATTCTTGATCTTTTTTTTTTAACTCGCTTCTAGAATTCATTATTAAGTCCCACTCCCACACCCACACCAGGACCTTGTCCAGGCAGGAACATTCTCTGCTTTATTTCTAGTATACTTGCCTTTGACCTCACAGGACCCTTTAATCCCTTGACTCCTCTTCTCCCTAACTCTCACACTACTCCAATCTTGACTTACTTGCCTATTTAGCTAGGATTTCATAATCACCGCTTCCATCACTTTCTTACTAACATCTCCAATAGCCCTATTATTCTCTTCTAATAGCAACTCTCAGGCCAAACACTAACACAGAATGGATCAGACTTCATAATTTACTTAGTAAGTATTTATTGAGAGTAGTTAGTATTATCCTAGAAGCAGTATATACAATAGGAAATAAAAAACAAAATTCACTGAGTTAACAAGTCAGGATTTAAACTCATATAGTATTACTCCAGATCTAGTAATCTCTACTATATTTCATGCTTTGTCTTCCTTAAACTGGACCACACATCTCCTACTCTTAATTTTAGCAGATGATCTTCTCTGCATCCTCTCAATTTCCAGGCACAAAACCTGCAAATTAAAGGCTTCTGTACATATCCATTCATGCTGCCTTCCTCCTTTTAAAATATAACCCATTTGTATCACATCCTCAGGAATCTCAATATATAAAGCTCCTTAACAATAAATTTCTTATTTGACTCTTCCTTGGCTTTCTCAAAAGATGTTTCTTATTATACCTTCTGTCACTATTCCTCAAATTTCCACATGCCAGTTATTAGTAACCCTTTGTATATCTCTCTAAACTATAGGCTCTATAGGATTATTGAATGTTTTTATTTTGTTCACAATCAGATGCTCAATTGATTTTTTAGAGAGGAAGGGAGAGAGATAGAGCGCTAGAAACATGGATGTTCATCGACCAGCTGCCTCCTGCACACCTCCTACTGGGGATGTGCCCACAACCAAGGTACATGCCCTTGACCAGAATCAAACCTGGGACCTTTCAGTTCATAGGCCAACACTATATCCACTGAGCCAAACCGGTTAGGGCCAGATGCTCAATTCTTAATAGATTTTAAGGTACATAATAGCCATATAAAATAAATA
>PVJN01019977.1:0-36589 GCA_004026805.1 Lasiurus borealis
AAAGACACCAATGGTGTGCGCCGTCACGCGGGTCTCCGCAGGAAGAACAGCCCCCTGAGCCAATGGAGCGCGTCGTTTCTATAGTTCCCGCCGGAAGGACGCCTTGGCGTCTCTGAAGCTGGTGCGGTTGCTATGACGCCCGGGACTCTGCAGGCACCTGCCCCTGGTTGCGGCGGAGCGTCTGTGGTGGAGCGAAGAGCGACCCGGGACCCTGGACGCGCCCTCAGGAGACAGTCTCCGGCCCGGCCTGCTCTCTGAGGTTCCCGCCGCGGCCCGGAGGAGGAGGGAGGAGGCGCACACCCTTTCTCCGCTCCTTTTCGCCAGGCCAGGTCTTTCCCGCCTTCTCCCCGCTGTGGCGTGAAACCGCAGGAGGAAAGCCTGTCCCTGGCTCGGCCTTTCTAGCCACGGGCTTGAGTGAGTGAGTGAGTCTCTGTCTTAGGATTCCTGAGTCTCTGGGACCCCGAAGCCGCCGGCACGTAGAATTAGGGGTGACACCCGCGGCTAGGTAAGGCGTCCCTCCCATTCCTCACGTTTCTGGCAAAGATTAGGAAGCTCGCGGCCATTTATCAGCCAGGTCCCCCGAGCCACGGCTCTCCGGGGTCGTGGACAAAAGAGCTGCCGTTTTCTGCTTTGTTGCCCTGGGTCCGCCCCGCAGAACCTTCGTTCCCCTCGGAGCTCGGGAGGAGGCCTTTGGTATCCTCAGCATCAGACGTCACATCGAGTCCGTTAACCTTTCTGCCTCTCAAGCTGCAGTCTCACCCACTGCTCTCATCGCCCTGAGCGCCAGCTTTCTCACCCTGCGCCCTCCACGGCCATTTTCACCCTCTCTTGTCCACGCTGCACCTGTGCTGGGTGCCCATTCATCCCCACCGCCTCTGTCTTCTGCAGACCCTCTCCTGTTCTGTCTGCCGTAGCACTTTGGGTGGCTGTATCATTTCACGTTCTGCGTAGCCCAGGAAATCATTTGGAATATTTTCTCTCTGTCACTATGGAAAGCTTTTTGTCTGGAGTGAATGAGAGGCTCAAAAGCGCACGTTGATATAAATACAAGTAGTCATTACTCACAAGCCTACTAGTGTGTTTCGAAAAATGGAGAGGTGTGGGGGGGAAATCCAAATGCAGTTTTGGGTCCATCTCAGACTTCTATGAAGAAAGATTGTTCCTTGTTTAAGCGAATGCTTCACGGGGTGTTTTAATGGTGTATCTATTCATGCGTGCGACAGGATCATTCAGAGTGATCACGTAACAGGATTCCGACTTTAAGCCGTATGAACCCAGCACCTTGATATGATAGAATTTTGGGGAAAAGAAGATGCTTTGAAACAGTTCTTATGGCTCCTCTTCATGTCGGTTTCTTGATCAGAAAACATTCTTTGTGGTGTGAGCCAAGAAATAAAAACAATGAGGAGGGATGATTGAAAATAAATGTTTTTTTGGCCAGAGGCAAAGCTTAATAATCCTGAAAAGACTGGAACAGAATGAGATTCATTTATATATCCAATGCATTTGTATTTTACCGTGGAAAACTTTGTCTTAAAGTATGTGTTCCTTACTGAGTCTTACCGCTTCTTTGGCATTCAGATGAAAATGTAAACCTATTTTGAAGATATGTAAAGTGAACATCTTTTAACAGATATTTTGGGGCTAGAATGGTTTGGCTATTTTTATTTCTCAGGCCGACCTCAGCAGTTATTTGTGATATCTCATGCTTGATGCCAGGTCAGGTTTCCAAATACTTACTGAGAAATTCAGCTTTCTCTTCAATAATAGATAGGAAAAGAAAAACAAATTCAGTAGCCTCTTCATTTTTTCTTTTCTTTTTCTTTTCTTTTTTTTCATTAAATGAGAACTGAATAAATTCTAACTCTTGGGGAAAAAAAGGCTGTTAGATACTGTATTATAAGGAGCTTTCCCATCCAATATGTATATACTGAACAAATATCATTATGACCATGTAAACATAATTAAATTTTATTTCCTCTCACCCTAGTACAGTAGTTCCAAACTTGTAGGGCAGTTTTGCCTCCCAGGAGACATTTGGTAATATAAAGAGACATTTTTAGTTGTCACAACTGGAAATATGCTACTGGCACCTAGTTGGTAGAGGTCAGGGATGCTGCTACCCATCCCGCACAGTAAAGAATTAGCCAGCACAAGATGTGAGTAGTGCCATGCCTGAGACACCCTGTCCTAACATGTCAACAGTTCATTTTTTTGTTATGTCAGCCCTTGCTCATGCATGTACATTTTTACATAGTAAATTTTTCGCTTAATTTTATATTTTAAGCATTTAAACATGGATACATTGTTTTTTACTTTAAAACATTATTTTTTCTTTTATTTGAGAATTGAAAAGGAAAAGACTGTGTATTATATATAGCCTTTAAGATGTCTATACATTTAACACTATATTTGGATAGAAGAAAGAAAGAAGGGTTAGGATGAATAACCTGACTGGATATGTCCCTTTTTTAAAAAAAAAAAAAAAAGAAGAAGAAAAGAAAACATCAAATTTAATTTAAATTAAAAAAATCAGAAATTGTCTAGAAAAAACAATGAAGCAAATTAACGCCTAAAAAAGAGGGCTGCATTTTAGTGATCACATTTATTGGAAGGGTTGGAGAAAAATAAAAATGCCATTTAGCTTAAGAATTTCTGAGTTAAGTGCAAATAAACTCATTTCAGGAACAGAAGAATCCTTGATCATTTATTTATCAAAATTTACGCAGGTTTCTCTTTTGAATATCTTCTACCTTTAAAGACGCAACCATATAAAGTCTCCTAATTTCCACACAGGATATATTCTTTGTTTCAACCAACTCTCAATGGAGGGGCAACTAGGACAACACCATCTCCCCGGACAAAAAGCATTGGAATATTCCGTTTTGTTGATTTATATATCTCTTCATATGTTTCTTCATCAATTTCTATAGTAGTCACAGTTTCTTCTACATCTCCCAATATCATATTTAAATGTTGATCATAAGCATGTAATCTACCTCGAAGCCCTCTGTCATTTCTCATTTTCACATAAATTCGCTCATCCAGGCTGAGCCTGATAAGATCCAGGGGTTCTTCTACAGTGTTGGTCGTTTGTTGCTGGTCCACGTCGTCCGCCATGTTTCAAACCCTGCGCCCTTCCCGCCTCGGATATGTCCCTTTTTTGTGGCCGTGCTAATTACTTTGTTCTCTGTGTCACTCAAAGACCAAAGCTCATCCTTTGCTCAAAGCCAAGAGATGTGTTGTAGTGTGAAGTATGGTCCTGGATCCTGGAAGGCACCTGCTATAGGAGAAATAAGAACAAGTAGAAACGACTCTTCACCCCTTCTCCTTGCTCTTTTCACTTAAAATTCTGTCTCAGTTTGCTTTGACAGATTTACCACCTCATTCTTTACATCTAGACGTTTCTAAATGCCCAAAAACACCATACTGCTTTTCAAGGAGTTGACTTTTAAGATACTTAATGAGCACTTATTCAGTATCTACTTTGTAGAGAATAGTATATTGCATACTTTGTAACGTGGGCAATTTTAGACACAGTTTAAATGTCAGAACATTTATAATTCAAAGACTGGATTTGTATTACCTCAAGATCTGATTTTTTAGGATTTTCAATTTACTCAACCATTGGGTCTCAATAAGTTCACTGGAAAAAATATTAGTTCTGGGATGTCATAGCAGAACAATCAAAGGGTTGCAAATATTCAAAGTCATGGAAATACAAGCAGCATGATGGGGATCCGTAAGTATACTGCATGAGGAGCTAATGTCAGCTGTGGCAGAATATAAGACTGTAGAGACAGGTGTGAATCAGATTGTGAAGAGGCGCCAAGTTAAGGGATTTGAACTTTGCCTGAAAGCAAAGGGAACGTTAAGCAGCAAGTGACTTGCATTCAGAAAGATCATTCTGAGAGCTCTGTGGAATAGAGATTGGATGGGAGCCAGCCTGGCAATGGGGAAATCAGTTAAGAATGCTATTACACTAAACTGGGCAAATAGTGAGAAGAGCTTAAATTAAGACAGAACTTGTAGATCTGGAGAGGATGAATTAGAAGATGATAAAAAGAGATTGAATCTACAAATTCAGGGACTGGTTGTACATGAAAATGATATAAATAAATAAGCAGGAGAGACCAAGAATGTCTGGCTTTGGCAACCATGCTGATGGTGGTTTTATTAACTATGGAAAACTAAAGGAGGAACAGGTGTAAGAGAAAGAAGGGATTATTCAGACTGAGTTGTTCTCTAGACAATGGATATGCGTTGGTCTTAAATAGTTAACTAATTTTATATTGCTTTCCTAGCCTGCATTCTCCTTCTGAAACTTGTACCTCTCCACGAATCCTTGCTTTATGACAAGGATCTGTACTACTATTTCCAACCCATTCCAGCCACAACTGACTGAGGATTACACAGCTACCTTCAAAGAGGGGGGCACACATTCATTGGTTGAGAAACTAATAATTTTCTCTTTTTCATAAATTTGAACTAGGAGAAAAAGAATGGAAATGACAATCTAAAAGTCGCATAGATTTAGGATCTGAATAGCTGTTTTCATTGTTGCAGAGGAGCAAGCAGAGAAAACCCAGGCTTATAGAAAACAATTTAATAAGGCTGACTCACAGAAAGACCCAGAGATGACAGACCTCATAGGTCAAGAGAGACTAATAATGGCTGTTCAGTTCCATATCCAGTTCCAATGCAGCCATGTTTAATTTGCAGGATGTGTCCTTGTATCTTATTCTTTGGGTAGCTGGGATTGGTTGGCTGTGAGGGACAGAAATATAACAAAAATAATAATGACTTTTAAAAGGTAGAAATTTATTTCTCACATAAAAGTCAAAAAGAGAGCAGTCCAGAACTGATAGGACATCATCTTGGAATAGTTCAAGATTCAGATTTCTTCTCTCATGATAGTGTCTCATCCTGGGCATGTGGCTTCCCCTCATGGTATCCAGGATGGCTAAGCTCAAGCTTCAGATATCTTGTCTGCATGCCAGCCCGTAGAAAGGAGGAAGGAATGAGAAAGAGGGCATCCTGTTCCTTTAAGAATGCTTCTAGAGGTGTCACACAACTGTATTTACATCTCATTGTTCAGAACTTAGTTTTAAGGCTGTATCTAACAGTAAGGCAGACAGCTGTGTGATTGAACAAAAAATGATATGTCTTTGTAGAAAGGGGGATGAATAAGTATTGAAAGACAGCTGGCAGTCTCTGCCACATGCACTTGCATTTCTTCTAACTTCAATGTATTTCTGTTTCTTGCCACTTTTTTGAGATAGATCTGAAATTCAGTAGAGATGGATTATGTAATCCTCCTAACAGGCAAATTACTTAGTTACTACTATGCCTAGAGGCCCGGTGTGCAAAATCACACAAGACCCAGACCCTCTATGCTGGCAGGACCCCACATCCGCCTGCACAAGTAGCTCTCCTCTGTGAGCTCCATCTCGCCGTGTGAGCCTCGAGCCTTGCCCTGTCACCATGAGCAGCTCACGGACCAGAAGGGAGGGAGCAGAGAGGTACTCCATGCACCTCCTGGTGACCAGGCATTAAGGGCACTGGCCTTTTATAATATAGATAGCAATTTTTTTTAGAAAAATAAAAAATGTAAAAAAATTAGGTTACTTGTATAAGTCACACAGCTAGAAAGTGGTAGAGCTAGGATTTGAACCAAAGTATGTCAGATTTCCATGCCCAAGCTATTAATCACGATAGTGAGAAGATCAGAGAGCTATCGGCAGGGTTTTTAGAAATGGCCACATTTGAAGGGTCTATGGGAGAAGAGGGGCCCAGGAAGAACACAGACAACGCCTGAAGAGGTAAGTGTGAAAAGAGAAAGTGACATCACAGAACAGAGAAAGGAATTACTTTCAAGACAGGAGTGAACAGAGATTATAGAGAGATCATATATAAAAAGAACAGAAACATGTCCACATGGATCTGGCATTTTGAGTCATGTTTGACCGATTTTGAGTACAGTAGTAAGAGCAGAAGTCAAAATGCAGTGATTTGAGGAGAGGAGGAAATTAGAAAGGACAATAGCTTGAGGGTAATGTGTTGGGATCAAAGGAGAGTTATTTTGCATACTTATTTTTGAGATCAGAGACATCTTGAGCTAATGGCAAGACAGTAGAAAGGGAATAATGAGTATACAGAAAAGACTCCCTTGAAGCAATATAGGATCAGCTCTAGAATACAGGTAAAGTGATTAGCTTAGGTCAGGAGGAGGAAACTCTTCCACTGGAAAAGCAAAAGAGGGTAGTATCTAAAGTTGAAGGTTATGTTGGTGATAGTGCAGGAAGCTAACAGAGTTTCTGGTGACCTGAGTTTTACTAGTGCTGTGGGAGAAGAGGTCATCTGTTGAAAGACTGGAGAGATGAAAGTTTGAATAATTGCAAAGTAAAATGGTAAAAAATACGTAGAATGACCCATGCAAGTAGAGAAGCTTGATTCAGACTGCAGACCATGAATTTGAAGTGGCTCCAGCCTGCATGTTTGTTTGTTTTTCTACTTGCACTCAGCAAACTAAAATAGAAAAAGAATACTAGTCAAATGGTTGAATTTTTCCAGGGTTGGGATTTTTAAGGAAGATGGGATAAGGAGCAAGATAATTGGAGTCATTGGTGAGAGATTGAGTGAAATGATCAACAGTTTGAGGAGGAAAACCAGAGAGTATCTGGTAGTTTGGGAGAGAATGTAATGGTCAGGAACTAGAGGCCTCCCAGGAATTGTAGATTATAGTTTCATGGAGTTGTCACTTCAAATTCATTAATGTGGCGACTATGTATATTTTTTATGGCAGTTCCTCAAAAGGTTAAACATCCTATCTAATAAAAGAGTAATATGCAAATTGACCTATAGTAATATGCAAATTGTTATACCCACAAGCCATGCCATCCAATCAGGAGTGAGTATGCAAATTAACCTAACCAACATGGCTGTGGCCACAGAGAGAGCAGGAGTGAGGCTTGGGTCACTGTGGGGGGAAGAGTGGTGCGTTGCTGGTCTGCAAACCACCACAGGACAGGCCCCTGGCCCAGGCCACCCCATGTCCTAAGGGAACCCTGATCTGGCACATTCTTCAGGGCAAACCATCTGGTGCCCACCCATGTACCAGGCCTCTATCCTATCTAATAAAAGAGTAATATGCAGATCAACCATCACTCCAATACACACGATGACTGCCCCCATGTGGCTACAAGATGGCCACCACAAGATGGCCAGCAGGGGAGGGCAGTTGGGAGGGACCAGACCTGCAAGGGAAAGCAGTTGGGGGTGATCAAGCCTGCAAGGGAGGGCAGTTAGGGGTGACCAGGAAGGCAGGGAGGGAAGTTGGGAGTGACTGGGCCTGCAGGTAAGGCAGTTGAGGGGGGACCCAGGCCTTCAGTGGAGGGCATTTAGGGTGACCAGGCCCAAAGGGGAGGGCAGTTAGAGGCAAACAGACTGGCAGGGTAGCAGTTAGGCATCAATCAGGCTGGCAGGCAGAAATAGTTAGGGGCAATCAGGAAGGCAGGCAGGTGAGCAGTTGGGAGCCAGCAGTCCTGGATTGTGAGAGGGATGTCCTATTGCCGGTTGAGGCCCGATCCTACCAAGATCTATATTGGGCCTAAAAGGGCAGTCAGACATCCCTCAAGGGGTTCCAGATTGGAGAGGGAGCAGGATGGGCTGAAGGACAACCCCCCATGCATGAATTTCATGCACCGGGCCTCTAGTAGAATTATATACCCAGCAGTTCTGCATATCTATTCTTAGGTATCTATCCAAAACAGTTGAAAGCGGGGACTTGAACAGGTACTTGTACACCAATGTGCAAAGTAGTATTATGCACAATAATCAAAAGGTAGAAATAACCCCAATATCTATCAACAGATGAATAGATAAACAAAATATATCGGCCTTAAAAAGGAAGGGAATCCTGATAGATGTTATAAAATGGATAAATCTTAAAGACATTTTATTAAGTGAAATAAGCCAGAAACAAAAAGACAAATGTCTGACTCCACCTATATGGGGTACCTAGGTTAGGTATATTTGAATCAATAGACTAGAGGTTACCAGGGGCCGAGGGAAGAGAGAAATGGGGACCTTTTGTTGAGTGGATACAGAATAAAATAAAGAAGTTTGTAAAATGGGTAGCAGCAATGGTTTTACAACATTGTGAATGTACTTAATGCCATTGAATTGTACACTTAAGAATATTAACTTATGTGGTCCTAGTAATACAAATACCACTTCATCAATCAGCAGACATTTAACTTTTACACCACCATGTAGTGCAAACTGTCATGTAGCATGACCACTTTCAACTTAAAAAAAAAAAATTAAAGACAATATAGATGGCAGACTTAGAGTAAAAAGTTTTAGAAGAGCTCAGAATGTCTTAGAAGTCAAGAAAAATGATAAGACATATTATATGAGCAAAATGATTCATTGATAGTATAGAATTAGTGGGCTCTGTAGCTTCCAGAGGAATCCTTTTATTTCTAAATATTCACTAGAGGAGCCCAGTGGTGTGGATCGTTAGTTAAAGCATCATCCCATGCACCATAAGGTCACTGGTTTGATTCCCAGTCAGGGCATATACCCAGGTTGAGGGTTTGATCCCAGGACTGTATTGATGTTTCTCACATCAGTGTTTGCTCTCTCTCACCTTCTCTCTTGTTCTCTCTCTAGAATCAGTGAAAAACATATCTTAAGGTGAATATGTTTTTTTTTAAAATTCACTACAGGGAACAAAGTTTTCTTTGATATTTGTAACATTGCAAAGGCTCTTTGGGAGAGTTTCAGATTATTAAATTGCAAACTTCAGAACTGAGCAGACAGAAAAGCTTGTATTTTTAAAGATACTATCATACATTTGCATTATATATGTCATGTCATTTATTATTTTAGAAGATATGCAGCTGTTGAAAGCTTTGATTTTTTTATGTGTTAGCTATTTCATGTAAGTGCACATAACTGGGTAACATAACAATTAATAGGAAAACATCTTTGTAGAGAGTCTATAAACAATTTAGCAGAATACATTTCAGTTATTTTAGTAGGGCAAAAGTATGTTTACAATTGTGAGTACATGAAATAGTTTATCCTTGTATTACTTATTAGTTATTGTATTATTTATTATTATTAACCTACTTTGCCCACCCCAGAAATCTGTTTATATCAGATTTTTTGCATGCTCAGTTCCATGTAGTGTGTGTATGTGTGTGTGCATACACATATGCCTCTCTCTTCTATCAAGGGAAAAGTTCAATTAGACATACTTCATCATCTTGAGAGAGAAAGAATTGAACTTCATGCTACTACAGGAGAACTACTCTATTTTATCTTGTACCTATTCCAGCACACTGAAGACATGCTGAGGACTACTTCCAGAAATCTAGAAGAACTTTCAGTGAGAAACATGGAAAAAATGAAACAAGTAAGAGCTAATAACATAAAAAATTTTCAAATACCTATGGTTTTTTCATTGTCTATTAAATTAACACATTAAAAAACAACAATTGAATATCACTGTATAGTTTGCAAAGCACTCACCTATACATTTTTTAATGAAATATATCAACAATCTGTATTGATTCCCAGTAGAGGACATATACAGGATGTTGCCCAGAAATGACTGGTTGACTATCCAAATAGACCTGCTAGTGGTGGCTTTCATTATCTTGGTAAATTCCTCCTTGTCTCAATAACTGACCCTCTAGCTGATCTCTTGCTTATTGGCTTAGAAACCTAAGTGGATCTGCTTCTCAAAGGTACTTTTTTATTAACTAAACTCACAGAGAAGTGTTCAGAAAAATAGAAACCAGCTTTTTACAATAAAAAGTACAATTGCCAGAGGAACCAGACACATATGTGCTATGGCCTGATGGATTCACTCCCTACAAACACACTACATAGGATAGGGAGGCAAATTTTAATCATGTTTACTTGATGAACAAATGGTTCTAAAATTTTATAATACCAGCTAAGATAGTCATATTTATACAACAGGGCTATCTATACCTGCCCTTATTTCTAGACCTGTTATATACTAGGACCAGGTTACCTAACCCTTAGATGAGTCAATAATAATATATTTTGACTCTCTTATCACTTTTATGTTTCCTAATCAACCTACTTTCTTTCTTTTTTTAAAGGATATATTTTATTGATTTTTTACAGAGAGGAAGGAAGAGGGATAGAGAGTTAGAAGCATCGATGAGAGACATCGATCAGCTGCCTCCCTGCACACCCACTACTGGGGATGTGCCCACAACCAAGATACATTCCCTTGACCGGAATCGAACCTGGGACCTTTCAGTCTACAGGCCTTCGCTCTATCCATTGAGCCAAACAAGTGGTTTCGGCTTTCCTTCTTTCTTCTTCTTTTTTTTTAATATATTTTTATTGCTTTCAGAGAGGAAGGGAGAGAGAATGAGAAATAGAAACATCAATGATGAGAGACAATCGGCTGCCTCCTGTACACCCTCTTTTAGCATATACCATTGACCAGAATGGAACCCAGGATCCTTCAATCTGAAGGCCAATGCTCTATCCACTGAGCCAAACCAGTAAAAGCTGATCAACCTACCTTCTGACAAATTCTTTTTTTTTTTAATGAGTTAATTCTCTCAGGTTGCTCGGGAATCATCACTCTGTTGTGTCTCCACATCTCAGTTTTGATAGGAAACTTGTTGATTTTTAAATTTAACTCTTAGAGGGCAATGTGATTTCCATAAAGAGGAACAAAAGCAGTAGAGCATATTAAACCAGGAACTTTAACATGAGGCAGACGGGTGAAAATTTGCCTTTACCACTGTCTCGCTGTGTAACTTTGGGCAAGTAACTTGACATCTTTGAGCCTGAAAAATGATAATAGTGTGTTCAAAGAGATTTGTGAGGTTTACCCAAGAGAATGTGAATAAACCTTTCACACACCGACTTGTCACCTAGCAAGTATTTCATAAATTGTAGCTATTATTATTAGGAAATAGGTTATTACTCTTATTGCCATTTTAAAGAGGAAGAACCTTACCAGGAGTTCTAAAGCTAGAGACTGCAATCCTATTTTCCTTCTATGCTATTCAGCTTTTTATTCATATCCTGAAGAATTGTTCAATAGGCTTCAAAACAATAGGGCAAAATGCAATTCCATTATTTTGGTTGTCTACTTCTAAGCATTTTGGCACTAGGTAAGTAAGGGCCCAGTCTCTGCTTCTGGCCCACCTGAGTATGCAGCCTTGCTAGCTCTTCCCCTTGTTCCTTAGCCTCTCTCAGCCTGCTTTCTAGTTCCATGGGACTGTGGTAAAAATTAAGTACAGGGTGGGATAAAAGTAGGTTTACAGTTGTTCATATGAAAAATAATACAATCAGTAAAAATAAACTGTGTTTCCCATACTCAGAACTATAAACCTCCTTTTGCCTTGTATTTGATGTCCTTAACACATTAGTGTCTGGAGCACATAGTTAACTCTCAATCTGTTATTATTAGCCATATAAAGTACCTTTTGTGAAGCTGCTATATTAACCAGAACTGTTTTTAAATAATATCCAACAATTTATTTTAATATAATTTCCTATTAACATTTCAGGCATCTTAATCAATTTTAGTATAGGAGTGTATACACATTTATATAGATTTTCAATGCATGGTATCATGACCATGTTTCCTAAACCATAGATAAGATTTTATTTGAAACCTTATATATTAATGGGAAAAATATTAGAGACGGTGACTGTCTCATAAAATCTGTGATTATGTGTCATCTTATCTTTGGGAAATGGTGTCTGACAACCCACCTTTAAGGCTGAGTTTTTTGTTTATTTCTCAGATGGTAGTCTGACCAATATTGCTTAGTGGTTAGATTGTCATCCTGTGCACAGAAGGGTCACGAGTTTGATTTCTGGTCAAAGGTGCGTACCTGGGTTGCAGGTTCTATCCCCAGCCCCAGATGGGGCATGTGCGGGAGGCAAGCAATCAATGTGTGTCTCACATCAGTGTTTTTCCCTTTCTCTCTTTCCCCCCTCCCTTCCACTCTCTCTAAAAAAATCAATGGAAAAAATATCCTCAGGTAAGGATTAACAACAATAACAGCAGCAACAACAACAACAACAACAAATATATATATATATACATGTATATATATATATACATGTATATATATATATATTTCTCAGATTGTAGACACAATAGTATGGTGCTCTCTTAATGGCTCTTTCAATTAATAGACTTTTAATATGAGTTAAAATATGAACCATGGACTAAGAGTAAGAAAGCGTATTATTTTCTTTTTAGATGGGAAATGATGCAAGCTATGTCTGTAACTTACCAGAGGAAAGAGAAGCATTTTCTCATGGTTGTGAAAAAGAAAACAAACCTCTTACACATGAGTTTAAAGAGCTTCTGTGCAAACAAGGTAACTTCTCTTTTTGTAAAAATTTAATTTTTGAATTCTGAAAATTAATATGACATTAGAAAATTTGGAAAATGTATAAAAGTAGATGGAAGGGGAAAAATACTGTATGTTGTCCACATTCCAAAAGTACTTGTAATTCTTTAGATGTATTTTCTGCCTGCCTTTTTAAAATATGTATTCT
This sequence comes from Lasiurus borealis, assembly GCA_004026805.1. Classification (NCBI taxonomy): domain Eukaryota; kingdom Metazoa; phylum Chordata; class Mammalia; order Chiroptera; family Vespertilionidae; genus Lasiurus; species Lasiurus borealis. Next base: position 12,583 of record PVJN01019977.1, read on the forward strand.
GAAATATTCTAAAATGTGTGTGATAGAGTGCAGAATGGTTATTTGCATCAACATCTATTATGGTACTTACCACGCTGTGTGATAATTACCTGTGTCAGCTCCTCTGGGGCAGAGATTAAGTCCTAGTCTTAGTGGTTTCTGTGTTCCCCACAGTACCTTCCTTATAAAGTAGCTAGCATATTAAGGACTCAGGAAATATTTAGTATAAATATTTAAAGCTATAAGGGAAAATACAGAGAGAACCACATATATTATTATTCTACTTTGGTTAGCTCCACAAATCAATACCATTGTATGTAGTCAATGATTATATTTACCACACATTTCTTATTTTCTTTGTTCAGCATTTTTCCTTGCATCTCAGATATTCCATTCTGGATCATTTTCCTTTTTTCCTCATTAGAATTTCCTTTTATGAAGTTAGTGGACAAGTTTTTCCTTTATTGTGAAACGCAAGTGCAGGGAAGGTTGAGTTAATCATAGGACATATTTCCACACTCTTTTTTTGTTTGTTTTTTCTTTCTTGTTATCCATTGGATATATTGTGTTTTACCCTGCTAGTTTAAAAATTTGCATTCTATTTGTTCATATAGTGGTTGCATTTTAAGAATTTTCTTTAATTTCTTTCAACATCATCATCATCATCATCATCATCATCATCATCATCATTTTGACTGTTTATAGCAGAGGCTTTATTTAGTGGCCAGAAAATGGAGAAGTGGGAGTTTAAACTTACAAATCTACTTCTCTCCTTCCAGCATTTGTAGTTACTCTCAGCAGGAGAGTTGTTCAGGGCTCACTGCACAACACAGAAAATACTGTATGTCCTGCTCCCAGCATAAATTAGCTCATGAAGGATTGCTAAATAGGGGAATGATATTATTGTAATGTGGAGGTTTATATACAGTTTTATCCAGTATGTTAGTGATTTGGGCAACCAGCAACCATTGAAGTTTGTACCTAAATTCCATTCATCCCACATTCTTCTGGGCTTAGTTTGGCCACGTGTTTGCCTTGGAAGTACTCATTGCAAAGAAATCCCTAATCTTTGTGCATTCTGACTTTGTTTCCATAACTCTGCAGACTCAAATCCTCCTTTAACTCACCTTTACAGCAGGCTTGATTTTAAAAAATATATTTTATTGATTTTTTTACAGAGAGGAAGGGAGAAGGATAGAGAGTTAGAAACATAGATGAGAGAGAAACATCGATCAGCTGCCTCCTGCACACTTCCTACTGGGGATGTGCCTACAACCAAGGTACATCATGCCCTTGACTGGAATCGAACCTAGGACCTTTCAGGCCACAGGCTGACGCTCTATCACTGAGCCAAACCAGTTAGGGTGAGGCTTGAATTTTAAAACAAAACACAAAGTTTCATATTTACTATGCCATTCCTTTATTTTTTAGGAATTCGACATATCTCTTTAAATGTACCGGTATAGTTATTAGGATTGTTAATGTCTTTTATAGCACTCCAGATACACAAAGACAAAAGTTGTGAGTGGTCTATAGAATCTGTTTTTTCAATAAGCTCTATTATTTTTAGTGAGCAATTTTGCAAAATACAAGTTATTTTTCTTTTTAGGAATACAGGTCAGGCACATCAGAAATGCTTATATAATTAAAGGATTATCTTTTGAAGGAAGAGATAACATGATTTGATAATGGATTTAATGTTGGGTGGGAGATAAGCAAAGAAGTGACTGTTGACCCAAAGCTTTTAGGATTAAGCAGTAGAGTTCTTAACTGTTCAGATGAGAGACAGTATAGAACGTCCTAGTTGGGGGAGACAGTAACGAGTTTGCTTTTGGTCATGTAGATTTTGAGGTCTATATTAAACATCCAAGTGGAAGTATCAAGTAGGCAATTATGTATGTTCTAGAGACCCAGTGCATGAATTCGTACACAGGTGAGGTCCCTTGGCCTGGCTGGTGATCGGGGCCAATTGGGGCCAATTAGGGCCGGCCAGCTGGGGAGGTTGGCTAGAGGAGCACACTGACCACCAGGGGGGCAGTTCCTGCTTTGAGCATCTGCTCCCTGGTGTGCATCATAGCAACTGGTCATTCGGTCGACCAGTTGTATGGTCAGTTAGGCTTTTATATATGTAGATTTGTAATGCAGTTCAATCGAGATGTAAATTTGGGAGTCATCAGCATATAGCTAATACTTAAAGCCTTAAGACCATAGGAGATAACTTAGGACAAACATGTCAAACTCAAAGGCTAACATGGGCCAAATAAACAAGGTTTAAATTTAGGTGGGAGCGGCAAAAAAAACAGCTTCAATTTTCATAGAAACATAGGTTTATTTAGATAGTGACATGATGAATACAAAGGGCTGAAATAAATGAGTAATCATTAACATAAAATAATAGAACATTTTAATAAAATTTAATATTTTTTCTTGAACGTTAACTTACTAGGCATTGAATAACTGCACAAATAAGCGTAACGCAGATAAACCTATTTTTCTTATTCTCCAAAAGTGAAATATTTCCTATTGTGCACACAAAGAAGTCAGCACAAGACTAATGGTGTGGCAATTGGCTGCTGAAATATTCACTGCTAGTATTAGTGAAGAGAAATGGGGTGCCTGTGTGTAAGGCACGTAAGATAAATGAATGCAACATGATTATAGTAATCAGTCATTAGCATTAACCTCTAGTTAATAACTAGTCATTAGCCTCTAGTTACAAACTAGAGGCACGGTGCATGAAAATCCATGCACTTGGAGGGGTCCCTCAGCCTGGCCTGCACCCTCTCGCAATCCGGGACCCCTTGAGTAGAATCCCTACACATGGCCTGAGATCAGGGCCTATCGGGGCTTTGCTTCCCCTGGCTGCTGGCAGCTGGCCCCACCCCTGCCACTGCCACTGCTTGCCATCTGTATAGCACTGCCCCCCTTCTTCTCTGCCACCAGTCACCTCCCTCTGCAGGCGACAGGCATGAGGTGCAATTGCTTGGTTGGCCTGGGCCTCTCTTTGCTGGTGGGCCTGGCCAGTGTGGCTCAGTGGTTGAGCATCAACCTATAAATCAGGAGGTCACAGTTCGATTCTTGGTCAGGGCTCAATCCCCAGTGTGGGGCATAAAGGAGGCAGCCAATCAATGATTCTCTCTCATCAATGATATTTCTATCTCCCTCTCCTTTCCACTCTGAAATCAACACACACACACACACACACACACACACACACACACACTGTGTGTGTGTGTGTGTGTGTGTGTGTGTGTGTGTGTGTGTGTATTTTTTTTTAAAGAAGTTAGCTGGTGAAAGGACTAAGAAGGCAGGACACTAAAATGATCATTTATCTGAATATTGAAGTTACCAAGAATTTTGGCAAGATTTGTTGAGTCACCTTGGAAAAGTTATTTAGTTTCTTGGTGCCTGAGTTCTCCTCTCATAAAACAATAATGATGGTTCCTACATCATTGGGTTGTAGTAAGTATTAAATGAGATAAATTTATCTCACACATTAGTACAACACCTGTCACATCATAAGCACTCAATAAACAAATTTTAAAGGTACTCAAGAACAAATTTAAACTTATGCAAGTAGTAAGAATATCTATTGCTTTTGAGAACTTTTCCCACTACTTTTTTGTTATAATTTTGAAAGTTTGTAAACACCTCAGAGAGATGGAGAGAAGTGTAATAGTATCAGTATTGTTTACTTTTTAAATTAATATGTTATCTAATTAAGAACTCATTTAGCATCTTATAGTTATTTACCTGCATTTCTTTTAACAATTTGTTTCTGTTGTTCCTTCCTAATAGACGCACAAATAAAAGAGGTTGGAGAAATGTTGTATCAAGAAGACTCTGAAATAGCTCTGAGCAGCCCCAGTGAACAGATTGCATATTTACTGGTGGACAGAAGTAAACTCTTGAGTAAACTGGAACGTGAGGACTCAAAGCCAGAGTCACAAATATGTATGAGCAGTAACCTGCTGAAAGAATTTGCCCAGGTATTCCAAAATTAACTAGATAACTGAATAAGGGGCAATACTTAATAGTACTACTTAATTGCAAGTTAACTCTAGAGGGAAGCCATGGGGGGAAAAAAGTTGAAAGTATTTTGTTTGAATATATTTAAATATATGTAATGATGCTGCAAAAATGATCAGATTGTTCATAAAAGTATCTTAAATGTATCACAAAAATTTGGGAAGAAGAAAACCCATTTAACACATAGCTGAATTGCTTTTGAATGTATCAAAATGTAACAAATGTGTATTATATTCTTTGAAAAACCACATTAGAGACAGTGCATACTAGTACTTCTTTCCAAATATGTATAGAGCTCCTCTTTTGAGGAGTCCTTTAAAATGTAAAGCACATCATTTTAAATATAAGAAGTTCTCATGGAATTAAACTTTTTGATCTGGGGAAATGTTATTAAAAGCTAAATCGGCGTGGCTCAGTGGTTGAGCATCGACCTATCAACCAGGAGGTCAGGGTTTGATTTCTGATCAGGGCACATGCTCAGGTTGTGGGCTCAATCCCAAGTTGGGAGGGCATGTAGGAGGCAGCCAATCAATGATACTCTCACATCATTGATGTTTCTATTTCTTTCTCCCTCTCCCTTCCTCTCTGAAATAATTTAAAAAGCTAAATCCAGTGAATGAAGTATATACTGGGAATTTAACCCAAGATAAAGAAAAATATATATGGATAAAGTGTATATCATAGTATTATTTTCAATAGCAAAAATTGGAAACTACCAAAATGTTTCAGTGATGAATTATGTTATGCCCACTCTGGGACATTATACAGGCTTTTTTAAAAAGTATTTTTTACAGAGAGGAAGGGAGAGGGTAGAAACACCAATGAGAAAGAGACATCGATCAGTTGCCTCCTGCCTGCCCCCCACCGGGTATGTGCCCACAACCAAGGTATATGCCTCTGACCAGAATCGAACCTGGGACTCTCAGTCCGCAGGCCAATGCTCAGGCTATTAAAATTATCATTACAAAATCTGTTCAACAATGTGGGAAATGTTTCTCATAATGTTAATGAAAAAGTCACACCCTACCCAGTTTGGCTCAATGGATAGAGCATCAGCCCATGGACTGAAGGGTCCTGGGTTTGATTCTGGTCAAAGGGCATTTACCTGGGTTTCAGTCTCCAGGGGACATCTGAAATACTCTAAAAAATAAATATATTTTTAAAAATGAATGTGAAGATAAAATACTGCAATGAAACCCAGCAATATGTTAAAAGTGGTTTTGTTATATAGATAATTTTTTCTTATCTTTTAGAAAACCTCATATAGTGATTATATTTATTTTAAATTATTGCATATTTTGGGTATTAAAAGCAAAATATAATTGAGATTGAATTTCTTCATTAGCTTTTATAATGTTTTGAAAATAATTACAGAAAATGAGCTGTAAACATGATATGAGCTTTGTTCAGTGTGTTCATACCTTGAAATTCAGTGAAATGCTTCATGTGAAAACATTTTACAAACTGTATTTTATGTTCCACATAAGTGAGAAGAACAGTTTCTTTCTTGTCAGATGATACTCACTTTAATGGTTAAATATCAAGTCTGTGTATATTAATCCTCACACCAGGACATGTTTTCAATGTTTTCATTGATTTTAGAGAGAGTGGGAGGGGTAAAGAGATATCAGTTTGAGAGAGAAACATGGATCTGTTGCCTAGAGAAACAGGCATCTTGCTTCCCATTACAGCCTGACCAGGGATACAACCTACAACCTGGATATTGCCCTGACCGGGAATTGAACCTGGTGTATAGGACAATGCTCCAACCGACTAAGTCAGCTGGCCAGGCCTAAATTTCTATCTTTAAAATAATCATTTAACTAAAATCTTATAGATATACTAGATTGAGCCATATGAAATTGCATGTTTATAGGTCAACAATAATCAAGTATCACCAATTGTATATAGTTCAACCTAATAAAAGGATGCATATACATGAAATATTCTGTTTGATACTTCTATTTATTGGTTTTTAAACACATAGGAAATGGTACAATGTCATAAGAGTACATTTTACTTTTTCGTTTTATTACTAACAATATTTTTATTTCAGTCCCATAATGAAGACATAGAGAAAGATAAAACATCACAAAACTGCATAGAGAGAAATGTGGAACAAATAGCAAAGAGGTTAAGGATGGTTCATGAAGAGATCCGAAGGCTCACTGATGAACTGCAAGGGAATGAGAAAGAACAGAGTAAATTAGGTAAGCTGTGGTTACAGAAGAACATTTCTGACTATTGTTAAGTGTAATGATCTTTTCTCAAGGTGGAACATGAGTGTCTTCAGAAAATAATCTTTTCAGAAAAACACATAATATCTGATAAAATGCCTCATTTTCTTCAGTGTCCAGAAATTTTTATTAAAGCATAAACATAACATACCTATCAAGAAGTGCACAACTCTTAAGTGCACACCATGCAGCAAGAAATCCTCAGCGCACCAGAGGGGGCCTTTATTTCTTCTTGGTGTGTCTATACTCTCTTCTCCCCAAAAGTGACTACTAATTGGACTTTCAACACTATTGCCGAGTTTTGACTACAGGGGCCACACATTCTTTAGTTGTTTCTTTTGTTCAGTCTTATGTTTGCGGGATTCATCCATATTTTGCCTATAGCAGTTTGTTCACTCTTGCTATTTGTATTACATAGAATAAACATATACTCAATGTTTATTAAAATGAAAATAAAATCATTTATTTTATTTATCCTTTATACTGTTGAATACTTAGGTTGTTTCCAGTTGTGGTCTATTATGAACAGTGTGCTCTGGATATTCTTGTACTTATCTATACATTTTTAACTGTGATATACCTAAGAGTAGAATTATTGGATCAACAGGTTATAAGTACATTCTACTTTGGCAAATAATAATGATTCTGTCAAATTGACTGTGGAATTAACAACAAGAATGCATTTGAAACAGTGAATATTGTATTATTTTCCATATGAAAAACTGTGAACCTCCTTTTGCCCAAACCTATATTTTGTTTTTTTCCCTTTTAGATTCTGCACTTGAAAAGGCTCAACTAGAAATTGACAAACTGAAAGAAAATCTGACAAAGTTGAAAGAAAATGGTGAGTCATTTCAGCAGATATAATATTTAATAATATGTAACATAATAATATAACAATGTTTTAAAATAATAATAACAATAGCACTACTTCTGCTATTATTACTATTTCAACTACCATCACTATTACTACTAGTTGTTGCTTAATAGTCACAGGTACTCTACCAGGTACTTCATGTGCATTACCTCTCATCCTCACAACAGTTTCAAGTAGTAAGAATTATTATTCCAATTTCATAGATAAAGAAGCTGAGTCATGATGAGGTTAAGTGAATTAGCCTATAGATACATTATTATAGCTGGCATTTGAACCTAGGTATGTCCTGACTCTAAAACCTGTAGCAAACATAAATAATACATATTTTACTGGGACAACTAGGATCAAGACACCTTCTAATGTACTTAATAACACCTCACACATACTTGTTCACTGAGAAGCCAATAGACTTGGCATAAGTGGTGAATTAGTTAATCTGACCCTCGCTTAACTATGTAAAAATGTTACTGGCTGTAAATAATATAATAAAATTTGAGTGTTGTAATGGGAGCAACTAGAAAAATAATTTAAAATGTGGGGAGAAACCAAGATGGCGGCATAGATAAACACCTAAACTGCTGCTTCGCACAATTTTAAAACTACAACTAAAAGACAAAATGACATCATCCAGACCACAGGAAGACTGGCTGAGTGAAAATTCTACAACTAGAAGGAAAGAGAAAAGCACACTGAGATTCAGAGGAGCTGCAGGAGGCAGAGGAATTGAGAAGCACGCGCAGAAAGGACTGGCAACTGAGCCCATAGCTGGTTTTCTTAAGCAAGAGGGAAACAAAAGCCCCTGACTCCTCTGAATTCCAGTTTCATGTAAGACTCTGGGGACCAGATTCATTCAGGGAGAAACTGGACTGTCTGGCAGTGGGCGAAACTCGAGGGTGGCTTTTCTCAGAGGTTCTTGCAGCGATTGCCACGGGACACTGAGACACACAGGCTTATTAGGGCAGGGCTGACGGGAAACAAATGCTGTCTGCTCCTCTCTGAGACTCCGTCCCTTCTAAGCTGAGCACAGAGGCTTTTTAAAGTCTTGTCTCATAAGAGTGTCTCCAGTACAGAAGTTCTCCCAGCATAGACAGAGCTGATCCTCATAGCCAATTGGCCTAGAGGTCAATTCCTCCCAGTGACACCAACAACAATCAAAGCTTAACTACAACAAGACTGTGCACACAGCCCACAAAGGGGTGCACCAAGAATGTTCACCTCCTCAGGTAACTGGGAAGGCTGAGCCACTGAGCCCTATAGAACACCTTGCACACAAAGCCATTCTATCAACTCAGGGAAGCAGTCAAAATGCGGAGACAAAGAAACAGGTCACAAATGAAAGAAATGGAGGAAAGCAAATGACTGGATATAGAGTTCAAAACCTCAGTTATAAGGTTTTTCAAGAATTAGAAAAGGCCGATAAATTTAGTGAGACCCTCAAGGATATGATAAAGGACCAACTAGAAATTAAGCATACACTGACTGAAATAAAAAATAATATACTGAAATCCTACAGCAGACTAGAGGATAGCAAGAATCAAGCCAAAGATTTGAAATACAAAGAAACAAAAAACATTCAACCAGAAAAGCAAAAAGAATTCAGAAATATGAAGATAGTGTAAGGAGCCTCTGGGACAACTTCAAGCGTACCAACATCTGTATTATGGGGGTGCCAGAAGAATAAGAGAGCAAGATATTAAGCACCTATTTGAAGAAATAATGACTAAAAACTTCTCCCACCTGGTGAAAGAAATAGATTTACAATTCTAGGAAGCACAGAGAACCCCAAACAAAAGCAATCCAAAGAGGACCATACCAAGACACATCATAATTAAAATGCCCAGAGCAAAAGACTAAGAGAGAATATTAAAAGCAGTAAGAGAAAAACAGTCACCTACAAGGGAGCACCCATATGACTGTCAGCAGATTTCTCAACAGAAACTATGCAGGCCAGTGGGAGTGGCAAGAAATATTCAAAGTGATGAATAGTAAGAACCTACAACCAAGATTACTCTACTCAGCAAAGCTATCATTCAGAATTGAAGACAGATAAAGAGCTTCACAGATAAGAAAAAGCTAAAGGAGTTCATCACCACCAAACCAGTATTATATGAAATGCTAAAAGGTATTCTTTAAGAAGAGTAAGAATAAGAAAAAGGTAAAGATAAAAATTATGAACAACGAATTCATATCAACAAGTGAATCTAAAGATCAAGTGAATAAAAAAAATCTGAACAGAATAAACTGGTGAATATAATAGAATCAGGGGCATAGAAAGGGAGTGGACTGACAATTCTTGGGGGGAAAGGGATGTGGGGATAGTGGGAAGAGACTGGACAAAAATTGTACACCTATGGATGAGGACAGAGCGGGGCGGGAGGCGTGTTTAGGGCAGAGGGTAGGATGGGAACTGGGTGGAAGGAAGTTATGGGGGGAGGGGAAAGGGGAACAATTGTAATAATCTGAAAATAAAGATTTATTAAATTTAAAATAAATAAATAAAATGTGTTTATTGGTCCCTGGCCAGTGTTTCTCAGTGGTTAAAGTGTTAGCCAGTGCACCAAAGTGTTAAGGGTTGGATTCTCTCCAGGAGCAACTAATCAATGTATTTCTCTTACCTCTATTTGTCTGTCTTTCTCTCTTTTTCCTACTCCCATCTTTCCAGTTTCTCTAAAAACCAATGGAAAAAATATCCTCAGGAGAGGATTAACAACAACAACAAAAATTGCATAGGCCAAAGGTAGAACAAATCTTATTTGCATACTCTATATCTATATCTATATCTATGTATCTATGTATCATCTATCTGTCTACAAATTGATGTATTATATAGAGAGATTGTGAATGATTTGTTTTCTTTTTGGTATGTTTTCAGCATTTTCCAAATTTTGAAAATTTACATACTAAAGAGGAAAAAGGAATGTAGCAAGGGAGAAAAAATGAAGAAAGAAAAAATTAATACAAGTTCAATACAAAACAGGCAGTGAAAAAGGAAAACAACGACTTTAAAGCAGCAAAAGAAAAATAAGAAACAGAAGTGAAGAATGGCTAAAAAGAAACAGCTACAAATTCAGGAAAGTTACAGTCAGCAAGTTTGTATTCATGAAATTTTGATGAGTGCCAGAAAGAGCAGATCTTAAGATGAAGTGCTAAGCTGAGAATAGAGTACCACTTTAATGGCAGTGGAGCAATGGGCAGAAAAATGGCTTCAATGAATTAACTTGCTTTAACATGGAAAATCTATTCATTTGCTGCCCCAAGCTCATTACTACAGTCATCCAAGGGAAACTTACTGTTAATGAGCAGAAATATCTAGAAGTCTGTTAGGTGTATAAGAGAGACAGGACTACAAGGAAGCCAGGAAGATCATTTTCTGTCCTTTAACCTTTACAAGGTAGGCTCAATTGTTTTAAAATTCCAGGTTCTAAGAAAACCTCTATTGCTGGAAATCCTGTACCCAAAAGTCCAATTCATTAGTGTTGGTGTGAGAAATAAAAAACATTCTATTCTGTTTCATTAGATTGGTGGAGTATTCTAGAGCTGGACGTTAAGAGTGTAACAGCTCTTGTGCAGAGGATCACAGGCAGAGACATGACAAGAAGGTTAGGAAATAGCACTTCCTCAGTTTTTAGAGTTACTACCCTCAAATTAAAACTTTGCTCCAGTTGAGTAGAGTACATTCTTCTCTCTGTTTTAGATTCAGTTGACCTAAAGAAAGCAAAGGAACACAATCAGAGACTGAATGAGGAAATTCTGGCTTTAAGAACTCGGGTTCGATCACTTGACTCAGAAAAAAAAGTGCTTGGAGAAGTGGTAAATTGTTTAGTTTGTTCTTAGAATTTATTTAGATGTGTATAGAATAACAATCAGCAATGGAGCAACATAGATACACATCACCTACTGTCATTATTGTGGACTGATACTGGTGGTTCTAGCATCCCTGGAAAAAAACGTATTTTGACTTGGATACAGTCTATCAGTATTTGCATTTTATACATCTTAACTACCTATGCCAAACAGTAATCGTATTACTATTGTGTCAATTTAGGATCTCTTCTTTTTAAAAAAATGTATTTTATTGATTTTTTTACAGAAAGGAAGGAAGAGGGATAGAGAATTACAAACATCGATGAGAGAGAAACATTGATCAGCTGCCTCCTGCACGCGCCCTACTGGGGATGTGCCCGCAACCAAGGTACATGCCCTTGATCAGAATCGAACCTGGGACTTTCAGTCTGCAGGCCATTGCTCAATCCACTGAGCCAAACCGGTTTCGGCAGATCACTTCTTTTTAATAGGGCTTTGGATAATAGTTTATACTTAACACATTTATCAAATAGAAATTATTACTCTATTATAACTGGATATGTTAAAGATTATTAATACGATACACCCTTAATTGTGTTATATTTTTGAACCATTTCTTCTTAGCAGTTAATTGATTTTTTAATATATACTTCCAAGTTCTGGATATATTATGTATCTCTCCAATTTTATATTCATTTTACAATCATATCTCTAGTGTCTGGAGATAGATGATGGTGATGATTGCACAATAACTTGAATGTACTTAATGCTACTAAACTGTACACTTAAAAATGGCTAACATGGTAATTATTTTATTATGTATATTTTGTTAAAATGTAAAACTATAATAAAAAATCAATAAAAATGGTTCAAGATGTCTGTAAATTTATATATCTAATACTGGCATATATCTTATACAAATATATACATTATATGTTTGATATATGTATATACATATATACATTGGGAGAAAAATTTCAGGAAGTGTATATTGTAAACAGTGTTACTTATGAAAAGGGGAAAGGGATTAGTGGGGTAAGATCATGTGATGGACTTTTTATTCTATATACTTATGTATTGTATGAATTTTTACATGAAGAATGTATTCTTGTGTTATTTTAAAAAACAAAGCAACTTCCCCACCCTTCCAACTTTTGTGTTTAAAATACTTCTGTGTTTAAGGTTGAAAGGCTTAAAGGAGAGATTCGTGAATTTCAAGAGAATAAGCAACTTGGGAACCACTCCCCTGGGAAAACTGTGGATACTGAACAGAAAGTACAGGTATTTTAAAGTTTTCTCCTTTCCAATTTCTAGTTTTTAAGGGAGTCACATTTTTATAGAGTATACAGAATAATTGGTGCTGTTCATTTGCTACTCTCTTTTTTATTTATTTATTAGGGTTTTTTGGAGCATATATATACAGTAATTTTAAAAAATATGTTTGTATTAATTTTTCAGAGAGAAGAAAGGAGAGGGAGAGACAGAAATATCAATAATGAGAATCCCTGATAGGCTGCCTCCTATACACTCCCCACTGGGGATTGAGCCCACAGTCTAGGCATGTGCCATGACTGGGAATTGAGCTGTGACCTCCTGATTCATGGTTTTGACAACCACGGAGCCACATCAACCAGGCTGCTACTCTCTTCTTATCGCTTGTCTTTTTCTATTGCTCAGCCAATTAGATTTTAGGAAGAAATTGAGGTTCAGAGTCTGTGCTTCTGTTCATTTCTTTTCCACAGGGAACAACTAATAGGAAGAATAAAATGGGTTGTTTCTTTAAAGAAAAAAATAATTTTACAAAGATGCAAGCATATGGGGACTTTTGAGAGTATCTGATGACAATGAGTATATTTTGATGTGCCCATTTGGCCATTTGTATACATTCATTTGTGAGGCATCTGTTCAAATGTTTTGTGGGTTTTTTTTTAAATCCTCAGCTGAAGACATGCTTAGAGAGAGGCAGAGACACACACACACACACACACACAGAGAGAGAGAGAGAGAGAGAGAGAGAGAGAGAGAGAGAGAGAGAGAGAGAGAGAGAAACCAATGTGAGACAGAAACATCATTTGCTTTCCCTGCTTTTCCCAACTGGTGATCAAACCCAAAATTCAGTTATGTGCCCTGGCCAGGAATCAAACCAGCAACCTTTAAGTATACAGGATGGTGCTCAACCAACTGAACCACTCTGGCTGGGCTGTTTAGCTTATTTTTAATTGAGTTATATGTATTCTTCATTTTGAGTTGTAGGAATTCCTTATATATTTTGGATACCAGTCCTTCATTAGAAATATGTATTTCAAATATTTTCTCTTAGTGTATGACTTGTCTTTTTATTTTCTTAACAGTGTTTTATGAAGAGTAGTCATTTTGAAAATTTGATGGAGACCAATTCATCAATGGTTTTTTAAAATAATTTTATGATAGGACACAGTCTATCTAAAAAATTTTTGTCTACAACACGGGCACAAAATATTTTTCATATCTTCTAAAGATTTTATAGTTATAGCTTCTACATTTAGGTTTATGTCCCATCAGATCATAATTCTTACATTCTTGTATATAGTGTGAGGTAAGGGTTGAGGTTCATTTATTTCCTTATATGTACCTGGTTATTCCAGAATCATTCATTAAAAAGACAGTTATGCCCTGGCTGGTTTTGCTTAGTGGATAAAGTGTCAGCCTGCAGACTGAAGGGTCCCAGGTTCAATTCTAGTCAAGAGCATATGTCTGGGTTGCAGGTTGGATCCCCGGTAGAGGGTGTGCAGGAGGCAGATGATCCATGATTCACTCTCATCATTGATGTTTTTCTCTCTCTTCCTCTCATTTCCTCTCTGAAATCAATTTTAAAAAATTTAATTACTTTGGCACTTTTATTAAAAATCAATTATGGAAGGCTATTTCTGGAGTTTATTCTGTCCCATTTATCTATGTGTTTGTTTTTAGGGTAATATTATGCTCTCATTTTATTTTAAGTCTTGGAATCAGAAAGAAAACATCTCCAACTTTGTTTTCTTTTTCAAAGTTGTCTGGGCTATTCTAGGTTTTTTGCATTTCCATATCCATTTTAGAATCAGCTTGTCAACAAAAATTCCTGTTAGGCCGAGACCGGTTTGGCTCAATGGATAGAGCATCGGCCTGCGGACTGAAAAGTCCCAGGTTCGATTCTGGTCAGGGGCATGTACCTTGCTTGCAGGCACAACTCCAGTAGGGAGTGTGCAGGAGGCGGCTGATAGATGTCTTTCTCTCATGGATGTTTCTGACTTTCTATCCCTCTCTTTTCCTCTCTGTAAAAAATCAATAAAATATTTTTTTAAAAAACCCTGCTAGAATTTTTATTGGGATTTCATCGAATTTTTTATCAATTTAGGGAAAATTTAATTTTAACAATATTGAATTCTCTAATGAGTAAACATGGCCTATCTTTCCATTTATTTGTATCTTCTTTAATTTATACCAGCAATGTTTTACCATTTTTAGCACACAGATCTCATACATCTTTAATTAAATTTATTTTTAAAAAATAGAAATATAATTTACACACTATAAAATTCACCCTTTTAAGATATACAGTTCAGCCCACTCAGTGTTGCTCAATGGTTAGGAATCACCCTATGAATCAGAAGGTCACAGTTCGATTCAGGGCACATGCCCAGGTTGTGGGCTGAATCCCCAATGTGGGGCATGAAGGAGGCAGCCAATCAATGATTTTCATCATTGATGTTTCTATCTCTTTCCCTCTTCCTTCTTCTCTGAAATCAATAAAAATATTTTTAATAAAATGCACAGTTCAATGATTTTTAGTATAAAAAATTGCACAAGGTTGTATAATTCTAGAATATTTATCTAATTCTAGAATATTTTCATCACCCTAAAAAGAAACCTCATTCTTATTAATAGCCATTTCCCATACTCTCATGCCCTCAGCCCCTTGGCAACCACTAATCTACTTTGTGTCTCAGTGAATTTTCCTATCCTGTACGTTTCATATAAATGGAATCATACAATATGTGCCTTTTGCATCTGGCTTCTTTCAATTAGCATAGTGTTTTTAAAATAAAATCATATTGTAGCATGAATCAGTACTTAATCCCTTTCTGTGGCAGAATAATATTCTGTTATGTGAATATATACATTTTGTCTTTCTATTCATCAATTGATAGCCATTTGGTAGTTTCCACTTTGTGGCTGTTAGGAATAATGCTGCTATGAGGATTCATATACAAACTTTTGTGTGAAAGTGTTTTCATTTCTCTTGAGTATGTACATAGGAATGGAATATTTGGGTCATATGTTAACTCTGTGTTTAACGTCTTGAAGAACTATCAGGCTGTTTTCCATAAGGAGCTGCACCACTTATCAGCAATGTATGAGAGTTCCAATTTCTCCACATCTTCAACGTTTGATATATTCTATCTTTCTTATAGCCATTCTGTTGGGTGTGAGGTACTATCTCAATGTAGTTTTGATTTGCATTTCTTGAATGACATGACATTAAGCATCTTTTCATGTGTTTATTGATCATTTATATATCTTCTTTGGAAAATGTCTTTAAATCCTTGCCAATTTTTATTGGAGTTTGCTTTTTGCTTTTCTATTGTTAAATTGCAAGAGCTCTTTGTATATTCTGTTTACTAGTCTCTGTTATAAATTAAATTGTGGTCCACCCCCCAAATATATTAAAGTCCTAACCCCAGTACCTGTGAATGAGACCTAATTTGAAAATAGGGTCTTTGCAAATGCTGTCAAGTTAGGATGAGGTCATTTTCTCTGACTACTTTACTTTTGGTTTCCTACAAGAAGAAAGTAAAAGAATGGAAACTAATGTTGTAGTGACTTTACTGCTGGGGATTTGACATAACTCATTGAATGTTAACAGAAATGCTGAGAGGTAGGTATTGTTCACCCTGCTTTACAGATAAGAAAGCTAAGATCACAAATTCATAAAAGTGGAAGTCAAGATTTCAAATTTAAATGACTACAAAACCCATGGTTTTGCCACCTTGATTTTCAGGGAATCCTTGCTGTTCCACAGATGCAAATCTCTAGGTGTGCTACCTCACTGGCACCAGAGAAGCCTCCACTTCTGGGGCACTGGGCAGACAGATTCCTCATAAGAATTATTTTGAAAACGGGGCGGGGCAGTTCCATGACTTAAAAAGGACAAATAATTAATAAAGGTATTCCCTTAAATCAAGCAGGCTCCTCAAGATATGGCTGTGTTCCTTACTCATTTCTATATGTAGACAGATTTAACAATAAGTAGACCATCTCACTGCTGCTAGTATACCTGGCCTCAGAAAAAGATGCTTAAAATATAAAGAATGTTAATAGCCACAATATTTTGGTCGTCTTTCATACACCACCATCTGTTCTAGGTGTTTTATAAACACAACCTCATGTAATCTCTGTAACAGCTCTTCTTAAAGTAAGTAGAGTATTCCTAGTTCATATCTGAGAGAATTTATAGGAACTTGACTAAAGTAATAGAGGCAGAGCCAGGAATTGATCCAGGTTTGTATGGCCCTAAAGCTCACTTATTATTACATAGCAACTCTTGTGAAGATTTATATTAGGGATTTATTATAACTCACGGGGGTAATGGCATGCGCTACACAGAGCACAAAAATTATCTCTACCTGGAAGTGATGACTGCGTAGTATTTTATTCTCTATAGTGCCTACATTTGCCATCTCTTTGACTGTGCCTGTGATAGGGTATAGCACAATGCAAGCAAAGAGGGGGATGGCAGTAGCACTTCTCATATTATACTGTGTCTGGGAGATCAGTTTGGTTCAGAGCATAAGATGATCCCTATTTTTCAGATATTAGAACACTGATAGTGGAAAATTCTGAACTGTTACACAGTTCTCCAGAGGCTCTGGCCGCTACCACATGCCAATGAGGCTACTCTCTAGCAAGTCCGTTAGTCTTCCTTCTTGTTTACTGCTGGCTGACACGTGAGGTAGGCTCTCTTTAGTTAACCAGAGGTTTCTATATCCCAATACTCATTTCTCACACTATTTGCTTCGCTTCCCAGTGTTTTTCTGTTTAAATTTTGGTCTCCAGACTTAAGAAGTGCATAAATTGCCTAAATACATAACTATATTTAATATTCCATGGTGATGATAAATTTCATATACATATATTTTAAGTTATGGTATTAATGTCATGTATGACATTCTTTTATTGAGAAAACACAAAGGTCCTAAGTGGGGTTTTCATTTTTGAGTTGAAATGTTTCTTGCACTTGGTACTGAGGCAACTCAGATGCTGTAAGGGTAGGGTCTTGGGTGTTGAATGCATGAACATGACATGTGTGGATATACAAAGACACTTTCCACTGCAATAATGGCTGGTAAAGAAGAAGCTGCTCTGGGAAAGAGTATATCCTTCCCTGTGAACTTGTATACTGCTGCTAAGAAGTCAACATGGTTCTTAAATAGGTCTTTTGTCCATTTCACCAGACAGGAGGATTTGTAAAAGTTACACTTGGGATTTAGCATCCATTTTCCCAGTAGTGATCCTATTTCTTTCCAGCTCATCAGTTTAGGACTGCTATTCCTATTTTATTGATATTAAACATATGAACGGTAAATTATTGATATTCAACTTTACTAAACTAATGATTTTTTTAATCTACAGGTTTAATACACATTTGGCAATAAGTTATGAATATAGAAATATAAGCAAAACTCCAAAGTACTTCCCCAAAAATTTAATTCAATAAGACTCTTTGATCAATCAACCTTTTTCTTTCTTCAGCAAAAGTAAATAAATATTTTTATGTCCAAATTAAACTAAAAACTTAATGGAAGTTTCTATTGAAACCTAGTTCTGAATAAAAGTAATATCATTATTGTTTTTCTAAATATTTATAAACTTTTTTGCACATAATTTTGTTATTGGGCCAGTCAACAATAAAAACTTACATTTGGAAATTTTTATAGGTAAATTATCAGTTTAAGTAATTTAGATCCATCAGGATTCTGCAGTGTCTTTTTCTAGCACTTGTTCTCTTTGGTTCACTTGCAAGATTACAGCAAGGACTCATAATAAAGCAATTCTCCAAAAGATCCAAGACCAGATACGAGACGAAACTTGTTGGTAGGGAGAGATTTCAGGGATATAACCTCCAGGAAAGGTACTTAAGAAATATAGCTTACCTTTTCAGTATTTTTAAAGTAAAATTAACACAAGTATGTATGTATTTTAACTGGTGACTTATTAGAAGATTTGCAACTTACAGTCTGGATTATCAAGAATATAAGGAGAAAGGAGAGAAATTAGTATGAAAGGTCAAAAGATAGTAAAGTATAAGATTTGAATGAGGTAAGGAATAAAAAGATTATTTTTAGTTATATTTTCTAATACAGGTGAGGCAGACTCTAAGAGGATGCTTTAAAATTACTGAAAATAGGCAAAAGGAGAAAATATACTACCAGAAATCAGTAAATCTACTTCCTAATATTGTAATCTGTGGTTAGAGAGCAGCAGGAAGTCAGAAAGGGACCCATTAAAAAATGTGTTTAGGATAAACTAATGTACATCCTAGAGACTATAGTTAATAGTACTATGTTGCATATTTTAGGTAGCTAGGAGAGTGGGTCTTGAAAGTTCTCATCACAAGGAAAATAAAAATGTTTAACTATCTAGGGTGTTGGTTTTAAGTGGACTATTGTGAACATTTTGCAAAATACACAAATATCAAATCATGGCACCTGAAAATAATATGTTGTATGTCAATTATTCATATGTCAAAAATTCAATAAAAATAAAATAAGGGTTTATAAGTTAAACTTAGTTTGAATCCCAATGTTGGCTGTGTATCTTTAGGAAAAGTATCTAATATATCTGAGCCTCATCTATGTTCTCTATTAAAATAATGTAATAATAGTTCCAATCTCATAAGAATACTGGGAAAACAAATGAGATAATGCATGTAAAGCATTTACTATAATGCCTGACATATGGTAAGCACTAAGTAAATAGTAACTGACAACATTTTTGCAATTATCATCAATTCAGTAAGATTTCAACATACCTTATACTTGGTGGGTACATAAAATACTTTCAAAATCACATTTTACTGTTATCTGATGTCTCTAATGTGCATAGGGCGGATATTAGCTCCATTTTATGGTTGAGGAAACAGGCTTAGAGAGAAAAAAAGTGTATTTTATGAGCTATGGTCACATGAACTATTTTTCTCAGCTTTCTGTTTCCCCAAGATAACTATATAATGGAGTTAGGCAGATAATTTTGATTATCAGAATTTATAGAAACATTATTATATATAGGATTACTTATGTAAAAATTCTTTTGCAGATATTGAAAATGAACCAAGAAAATATTGAAATATTTGTAACTGAGTTGTCAGAGGATAGAGAAAGGAGAAAGGAATTGATATCTAATAATACTATACAGAAGGCTTTGGAACTTGAAAGTGAGGTATTTTGTTATTTAGGATGTTGTTTTCCTCTTTTCACATTTCTAATTTAGGGATTTCATATTATCATATACTTTTTATTTTAAAATAAATAATAGTTGTAGAGTATGTATTTATATTAGTAATAATAGTGTGACTCTTTCTCCAAGCTGAATTCTTGCACTAGCCAAGAACAGCCTGTTAACAAACAGGTGTCCATTATGGTGGTCACAGTGTCAGGGACTTATGTCTGCCTTTAACCACTAGTCCTGCCATCTTGGAAAGGTCTACCAGGAAACATAACCAGCCTGTCTTTGGGAGAGTGACCTGAAAGTGAGTTCATGGAAGTTTAGATTACCACTTTAGAGGATGGTGACAATCAGTTTTCCGAGTGGGAGAAAGCTAATGCATTGGTTCAAATCCCATCCTCCTGACTTGTGGGAGTTTTCCATGAAATGAGAGAAAATTGATGTCATTTGCCCTCTTTTTTTTTGGTGGCCACTCCTTACCATCTCTCTTTTTTGCCCAATGCCTTCCCCATCAACATTCTCCTCCCTCTCTGATTTCAAGGCTTTGGAAATATAACGTAGCTCCTCTCCTTAAGTAAATATTTAAAAAAAATATATATTTTTTTTATTGATTTCACAGAGGAAGGGAGAGGGACAGAGAGAAACATCAATGATGAGAGAGAATCATTGATCGGCTGCCTCCTGCACGCCCCACACTGGGGATCGAGCCCACAACCCAGGCATGTGTCCTTGACCGGCATTGAACCTGGGACCATTCAGTCCACAAACCAACGCTCTATCCACTGAGCCAAGCTGGCTAGGGCTCCTAAAGTAGATTTACTGTTCCCTTCATAGAGCACCACTGACCGACTCTCAGGCCCCAGTCATCCATCAGTCAAATACTGCATAAGCATGTCATCAAAGTAGAAATTGTTAAGAATCTCCATCTAACTAAAGTATTTTCTCTCCTGGAAAAAATATCAGAGAACTAGAGGAAACCTCAGTTGATTAAGTTACTGCGTATACATTAGTAAGTAAGTTAGCATACTTTGTAGTTAATAACAGAGTTTGAATCTCAGCTTTACCACTTCCAGACTAGGTGAATTTAAACAGGTCACTTAAGTTCTCTGAGCCTCAGTTTCAGTAACCTTACCTCATGGGGTAGTCACAAGATTCAAGGTAAACCATGCAGCTGCAGTGTTCTGTAAAAGGCAATTTTTAAAAAAGATACATTTAGAAACAGGTGCTATAACTAATGCAGGAATTGCTGCAGATTTTACCTCTATATAAACTTTGCATCAGGCAGAAATGAGTCTCAAAACCCAGGCTTTCCACCTGTGAATGATGGAAATTACGAATGCTCAATTAAAAAAAAAATAAACAAAAATGAATGCTCAGTTTAATTAACTAATTTAAATAACCTTTATTTTAACTACTAAGAAAGGACCCTGCTGCCAGAGGATAGGTTGAAATACAGGGGTGGGCAAAAGTAGATTTAGAGTCATTCAAATGAAAAAAAGCCATGTAGGTTATGATTATTACAGTAACTTTATTAACATGTTTTACATACTTACAACTGTAAACCTACGTTTGCCTACCCTCTGTATTTAAGACAAATTTGGCAGGATCATTTCAAAGATTCTTTTTTAGATAATATTAAGCTTTTTATAGGCAAAGTCTTTTTTACTAAATATCTTCATTTCTTTGTCAGGATTTGGAAAAATCAAAGACAGATCTTACATATCTTTATAATGAAATTCAAAGTTTTCCAGGGACATCAGAAGACCATTTCTTAATAGCATATAACCTGCTAAAAAGAGAAAATTCTGATTTAGAAACAAAGGTGAGACTGAATTATGAAGTGTTTAAATGTTCAATGTATGACATCTCTTTTATGAGAATAAGACAAAAGGAAGTTAATTTTCAGAAAGAGATGGCTTGGAAATTGGAGTTTCTTTTATTATTATAAAATCTCTATCTTATTTTAAAAAAACTGTTTTGAAATAATTACAGACTTACAGAAAAGTTGCAAAAAAAGTACAAAGAATTCCCATTAACCTTCATCCCTCCAAATTTTAATATGGTACCATGTTTGCTTTATGCTCTCTCTTTGTGCATACATACACACACTTTATTTTCTGAACCCTTCAAGAATAAGTTGGAGGAGAAACCAAGATGGAGGCATAGGTAAACACCAGAACTTGCTGCCTCGCACAACAACTTAAATACTATAACTAAAAGACAAAACAGACATCATCCAGAACCACAGGAAGACTGGCTAAGTGGAAATTCTACAACTAGAAGGGAAGAGAAAAGCACACTGAGACTCAAAGGAGCTGTGAAAGTAAAATGCAGAGGTACGGGGGCATGTGAATGGAGAGGGCTGGCAACTGAGTATGCGGCTGACTTTTTCAGTCCACAGGGAGACACAAGCTCCTGACTACTCTGAACTCCAGTTCCGAAAGAGACTCTGGGGACCCAGACTCATATGGGGAGAAACTGGACTGTCCGGCAGCTGGTGGAACTCAAGGGCAGCTTTCTCTCAGAAGTGCTTGCAGATATTACCAAGGGACACTGAGACCCAGGAGCCTCTTAAGGCAGAGCTGAGAGGAACCATTGCTGTTTGCTCTCCCCTGAAACTCCGCCCCATCCAAGATGTGCACAGAGGCTTTTGCATATGAATGGTCTGGTCCTTTGAATTCTAAACTTACCTAACAAACTGCAGCTGATTTAGTTTGACCCAGAACATTCAAATGAAGGCCCAATGCCCCACAGCAGCTAGCATTGCTTCATAGCTGGGCCTCATCTGGGCACCTCCAAAACCCAAACAAAGAAGAGGAATCTGCAGCTCTCTCCAGAGCTCCTGCTGGGTGGCCTCAGGCAGAGGCTAAATTAGCATTTCCTTGGAGACCCAAAAGCCAGTGTATCCAGGGGTCATAGTAGGATCATCCAGATTACAACTCCTCAGATCCATAAGGGACACACTCAGGGGGAAGACTCTATAAGCACCAAAGCCCCATTCAAGCAAGAATTGCCTCATAAGGATGTCTCCAGCACAGAAGTTCCCCCAGCATAGACACAGCTGATCCTCATAGCCAATTGGCTTGGAGGTCAATTCTCCCAGTGATACCAACACAATCAAGGCTTAACTACAGCAAGACTGTGCACACAGCCCACAAAGGGGTTCACCAAGAGTGTCCACCTCAGGTAACTGGAGAGGCTGAGCCACTGGGCCCTATAGGACACCTAGCACACAAAGCCACTCTATCAACTCAGGGAAGCAGTCAAAATGCGGAGACAAAGAAACAGGTCACAAATGAAAGAAATGGAGGAAAGCAAATGACTGGATATAGAGTTCAAAATCACGATTATAAGGTTTTTCAAGAATTTCCTAGGAAAGGCTGTTAAATTTAGTGAGACCCTTGAGGATATGAAAAAGGACCAACTAGAAATTAAGCATACACTGACTGAAATAAAAAAAAATATATTATACAGAGACCTAACAGCAGACTAGAGGATTGCAAGAATCCAGTCAAAGTTTTGAAATACAAAGAAGCAAAAAAAATACTCCACTGGAAAGCAAAAAGAAAAAGAATCCAAAAATATGATGATAGTGTAAGGAGCCTCTGGGACAACTTCAAGTGTACTAACATCAGAATTATGGGGGTGCCAGAAGAAGAGAGAGAGCAAGATATTGAAAACCTATTTAAAGAAATAATGACAGAAAACTTCCCCCAACTGATGAAAGAAATAGATTTATAATTCCAGGAAGCACAGAGAACCCCAAACAAAAGCAATCCAAAGAGGACCACACAAAGACATATCATAATTAAAATTCCAAGAGTGAAAGACAAAGAGAGAATATTGAAAGCAGCAATAGAAAAACAGTTAATTACCTACAAAAGAGCATCCATATGACTGTCAGCGGATTTCTCAACAGGAATTATGCAGGCTAGACAGGAGTGACAAGAAATATTCAAAGTGATGAATAGCAAGAACCCAAAACCATTATTACTCTACCCAGCAAAGCCCTCATTCAGAATTGAAGGGAAGATAAAGAGCTTCACAGATAAGAAAAAGCTAAAGGAGTTCATCACCACCAAACCAGTATTACATGCAATGCTGAAAGGTATTCTTTAAGAAGAGAAAGAAAAAAAAGGTAAAGATAAAAATTATGAACAACAAATACATATGTATTAACAAGTGAATCTAAAAATCAAGTGAATAAAAAAATCTGATAAACAGAATAAACTGGTGAATTTAATAGAATCAGGGGCAAAGGGGTTTGGAAGGTGTGGGGAAAGATTGGACAAAAATCATACACCTATAGATGAGGACAGTTTTGGGGGGATGGTAAGGGCAGAGGGTGGGGTAGGAACCAGGTGGAGGGGAGCTACATGGGAAAAAAGAGGAACAATTGTAATAATCTGAACAATAAAGATTTATTCTTTTTTTTTTAATTAAATCTTTATTATTCAGATTATTACATTTGTTTCTCTTTTTTTCCCCTCTATAGCACCCCTCCACCCAGCTCCCACCCTCCCTCTGCCCTTAGCTCCCTCCCATTGATCTCCTCCATAGGTGTATGATTTTTGTCCAGTCTCTCCCTGTACGCCCTTCACCCCTTTCCCCCTAAGAATTA
>PVJN01019978.1:0-36546 GCA_004026805.1 Lasiurus borealis
TTCCAAAGAACCAGCTCTTGGTTTTGTTGATCTTTTGAATTGTTTCTTTGGTCTTCATGTTATTTATCTCTGCTCTGATCTTTACTATTTCCTTCCTTCTGGTTACACTGGGTTTTTCTTGTTGCTCTCTTTCTAGCTCTTTGAGTTGTAGGGTTAGATAATTTATTACCATTGTTTCCTGTTTTTTGCAGTAGGCTTGTAGGGCTATGAACTTCCCTCTCAAGACTGCTTTCACAGTGTCCCATAGATTTGTGTTGTTGTGTTGTCATTTGTTGCCATGATGTTTTTTATTTCTTCCTTGATCTCTTTGGTTACCCAGTCATTGTTTAATAGCATACTGTTTAGTCTCCATGTGTTTGATTTCTTTGTATTGTTATTATAGTTGATTTCCAGTTTTATGCCACCTTGGTCTGAGAAAATGCTTGATATGATTTCTACCTTTTTGAATTTGAAGAGACTTTTCTTATGACCCAACATATGATCTATCTTTGAAAATGACCCATGTGCACTAGAGAAGAATGTATATTCTGCAGCTTTGGGGTGAACTGTTCTGAAGATATCAATTAATTCCATCTGGTCTAGTGAGTCATTTAGAATTGATGTTTCTTTGCTGATTTTTTGTTTAGAGGATTTGTCTAGTGGTGACAGTTGGGTATTAAAGTCTCCTACTCTGATTGTATTGCTGTCAATCTCTCCCTTAATATGCTCCAGGAGTTTTTTTTTTATGTATTTAGATGCTCCTATATTGGGTGTGTACATGTTTACCAGAGTTATTTCTTCTTGTTGGGTTGTTCCCTTTAGTATTATGAAGTGGCCTTCTTTATCTCTTGTTATGTCCTTCACTTTGAGATCTAATTTGTCAGATATAGGTATTGCAACCCAGCTTTTTTTTTCATTTCCATTTGCCTAAAATACTATCTTCCATCCCTTCACCCTCAATTTGTGTGCATCTCTTTTCCTGAGGTGGGTTTCTTGTAGACAGCAGATATATGGATCATGTTTTCTTATCCAATCGGTTACCCTATTGGCCATATATTCTTTTTCATGAATCTAAAATTTTTTTTTCTTTTTACCAAAATATAACTCAAATTCAAAGAAAA
Organism: Lasiurus borealis; assembly: GCA_004026805.1. Lineage (NCBI taxonomy): Eukaryota > Metazoa > Chordata > Mammalia > Chiroptera > Vespertilionidae > Lasiurus > Lasiurus borealis. Next base: position 1,101 of record PVJN01019978.1, read on the forward strand.
TGTTTCAATAATAATAAATCATCCCATATTCTGTTACCTAACATAACCCATTTTGTCATTGTCTCTTTTCTTAATTCCTCTAATCAATGACAGATTCTCCTTTGTGTTACATAAGGGTTATTTCCACTGAGAAGATGAAAATAGAAAAGGAATAATTCTTCTATTATCTATTTAAAGTGATACAATCTACTTTACATAGGGCACAGGATCTACTCATATATGAACCTAGAATCATTTTATTTCCTGCAGTGGAATCCAGACACAAGTCTTGTAGAAGATTCTTAAAATTTAGCATGTTAAAGTAATTAGCACATGCATATTGTTAAAACGTGGAGCAAGAGAAGTGGCCGATGGGAGTATGGAAACAAGAATATCTGCCTTTTGCCCTAATCGGTTTGGCTCAGTGGATAGAGCTTCCGCCTGTGGACTGAAGGGTCCCTGGGTTCAATTCTGGTCAAGAGCATGTACCTTAGTTGTAGGCACATCCCCAGTAGGGGGCGTGCAGGAGGCAACTGATTGATGTTTCTCTCTCATCGATGTTTCTCTCTAATCGATGTTTCTAATTCTCACTCTTCCTTCCTCTCTGTAAAAAAAATCAATAAAATATACTTTAAAAAATAAATAAAAATAAATTATTAAAAAAAGGGTATCTGCCTTTAAAGCTAGATTTTAGCTTTTAGGATTAGTATGTACTTAAATTCTACTACAACCTAAGCACCAGCTGCCTTTTCAATCTATACTCAATACAAACTTGGATCCAGACTTCACCCAGCTTCACCATCCTTATACTCATACCTTTCCTCTCCAGCATTTTCCCCTTCTCTCTGACCAGCCAATGCCCTGGTAACATTTTAGCTGTAAGCATTTGCACAAAGACCTTCTTATATAGAAGGTGGGAAGACAAATTCCTGCCTTCCTTCCAGGGCAAGGAGGCTATGTGACCCTTGTTTTCAACAAGACCTAAGAAGTCTGCTGTTGTTGAGGTGATGTTGTCCTGAAATGCATTTTCTTTCCTGCAAGAAAGAGATAGTGTTGGCAACAACCTTTCTCATTTTCATCTTCCTGCCTTGATTATAGATGTGAAGTCTAGAAGAGCAAGGCCTTCTTGTGACAAGAAGGTGATGAGCATGGGAATAGAGACAAGGAAACAGCCTCCCTCCCACTGAGCAGCTTCCCTGTGCCAGCAGCCACCTATCTCCAGAATCCTATTAAAGCACTGTAAGTCAGAATGTTTTTTATTATTTTCAATCAAAAGTACTCTTAGCTGACATAACCACCCTTTCCACCTTTCACAAGCAATCCAACATGAGAAGCAATGTCTATAGTGGTTGTAAACTTGGTTTCTGGAACCAACCTTATTTTTGAATCATAGGTCTATCAATGCTTAGCTGTATGACCTTGGGCAAGTAACCTAACTTCCAAAAGCTTCATTTTACTTATTCCTAATAGTGGAATCACAGTGATATGTGTTTCACATAAATGCTAGATGAGACCATGCATATGTAATACTTAAAACATCAGTTGGCAGATAAGTGTCAAGTAACCCTAATTTTCCTAGTAGAGGTTATACTCTCACTTGTTGGAGGCTGAGATTTCTGAACTTCCTCTGTGTCTCTCAGCTGGGTCCACTCCCCAGCTCTCAGGGCCCATGTCTGATTCTGTACTAGGAAGAAAGAATCCAGAGTAGTTATCCCTCCCATCTGCCTGGACCTGTTCTAGAGTAGGACTTGGCCATGATGAATGGTCACAGTTGCTATGGTGCTGCCTCAGCTGAGCCAGGTTCTCATCTTACCTTACTCCTTCATTTTGTTAAAGGGGGAACAAGCAACAGAAAAAATGAAAGAAGAAAGTTATGAGACCATTTTCTATGCCCGTTTCCCAGTGGCCCAAGAGGCTGTGGCCGTTGCCATGGCAGTGGGCTCTAAGACACCACCACAGCAGCTGCTTGGTCTCCCTGGCACTTCAAGGATGGGAAAAATAAATCGTTCAAAGAGTGTCCTTCCCCCTTGGGACTGAGGGATTATGCTGAAACTTTATTATTACTTTAAATAAATAAATTACTCTCTTGAGGCTAGAGGAAAACATGCTCTTATTAAGATTTTTAAAGGAGGAAAGCAATTTGAGAATAAAATCAAAGGTGCCCAAATGGATTGAAGTGGCTCCTCAGAAGCTGACATAATAGCAATTTGTATTTATATTAGGCTTCTCATCAAAGAAGTGTTTCACAAAGGCCTCTTTCCCTAGAGCTACCCCATTGAGCCTTGGGGATCCGCCAGCCTCCAAAGCACAGCCTCGGGCTCTGACCACAGTGATGACCTCCAGGCTCTGGATCACAGGGCTAATGTGTCTGGGAGCTGGGAGGGCACATCTGTATCCCCACTGGTCAGTGAGGGGAAAAGTGACTGCCTTCAGTGTAAGGTCTCCTACTGGAAACAGGTCATGGAAGAGTAATCAGGATAGCTGATCCACCAACACGCATGCATGTGGCACATATGTACACACACACACACACACACACACACACACACACACACACACACACTGAAAGCCATTAGAAATAAGAGCCTGTCTGGGGGTTGAGATTGCTCCCCAACTATCCATTAGCAAAGTCCAGGGTTTCTGACTATGGTTGGTTTGCCCTAAGTGTTTCAGACATGCAGGGCAGTGATAAAGAACATTTTCTTTCCTTGCATTCTAGATAGAAGATAAGACATATGCATATTTATATATTGAAAAGCTAACGCATCTACAAAGGATCCTCTTTTATTTGTCTTTGTCTTCGCAGTGCTGGATGTATGGTAGAGGTTAGGTAAGTGTTCTTTAATAAACTAACAACACTGGTGACTTGATGGTAAGTGGAAGTTTCTAGGTCTGAGGGATAACTTTGTGCCAGGGGAGCTGGAGAGGGTTTCATTTTTCAATCACAAAAGCAATTTAAAAATATAGCATCCAAACAGCTTGACACTGTTTTGCTCGGTTCTGTTCCAGAATTAAATGTCTTTAAAAGTACAACCTTCACCTCTCTGAGCACCACTTTATAAAACAGGAAACTGAGGTTCAGAGAAGTTTGCCTGGTCCATGGATGTGAAAAGCTCAAGGTTGGAACCAGCTCTATCAGGTTCCAACTCAGAGCATCCTGTATTGCTCATTCACAACCCTGCCTCATCTTCTCAGCATTATGTCCACATCCATATTTGTTCCATGGGAATGTATCACTTGAAACATATTCTTCCTCTTTTATTTAGCAAAAGTTCTCTATTTTCTCTTAAAAATATTTTTTATTGATTTCAGAGACAATGGGAAGGGATAGAGAGATAGAAACACCAATGATAAGAGAAAATAATTGATTGGCTACCTCCTGCACACCTTCTACTGGGGATCAAACCTGCAACCTCAGCAGTGCCCTGACCAGAACTGAACTGTGACCTCCTGGTTCATAAGTCAGTGCTCAACCACTGAGCCATGCTAGCCAGGCTGTAATTTCTTTAGAGCTCAACTCAACTCTCAAATCTTCCAGTGTCTAGACTATGTCCCAGCACAACCACCAACCAAATACTCCATCAAGAAAGGGAACTAGAGATCTCACATCAATTAACAAAGGTTTGGATATTCTGTTTAAGGGCAGGATTGTTCCTTGTCCTGATGTCCATCCTTTGTGGCCTCACAGTGACTGTGAGCTCCCTGCAGAGACCAGGGTCCGAGTTCACGCTCTACCAATTACTCCCTGTGTGACATTAGACAGGCCACTGACCATTTCTAACTATCACTTTCTCATTTGAAAAACTGGACATAAATAATATAGAACCAATCTCACAGCGCTATTGGAAGGAGTAAATAAAACAATGATGATAAAAGCCTTCGCACTACTTGGCACATCCTCAGGTTGCCCATGACATTTGGTGACGAGGAGTGTGATGACAGGGATGACAGCCCTCACGTGCTCCTTATGCAGCGTGAGTCCAGATGGGTTGTCTGAGGCCCTGTGGGGTCCTCAAAGGGAAGGGAAGGGTTTTCAGTGACCTCGGCTCAGGGTCAATGGGGAATGCAGGGGTACAAAAGGGAGATGATCTTACACTATTCAAGTCTATAAAGGACTGCTTCTTATAAGTAGGACTAACTCCTTAGGAGGTTGATCCCCAGCGGGTAACATAAGAAGTGTCAAACAATGGGATAAAAATGGTCTGGAACATTTAAAGGAGATAGACAGTGTGCAGCGATATTCAGAAGGGCAATAGCTGACCTCTGCAGGCCCGAGTGTCTCTCTCTGAGATAAACTCCCTTTCTCACCTCTGCGCTCTTGTTCACAACCCCCTCCAGTTGGTGCTGAACCCCCCTCTCCACGTCCTCACCCTGTCACTGTCTATCTTAATCATAAGAATCCTCTCAACTCAGTTCAAATCCCTGCAGTTCTGGGAAGTGTTTCTCAACACCGCAGTCCCAACGCCCTCTCCTTCTTAAGTCAGAGCTGTCTGCATTTCGCACATGTCAGTAGCAGTGTGGTGACTTTGCATTAATATTCCATTGCTCACATTTAAGCCTTGGTGATCAGCCTGCAATTCTTCACAGATAGGAACTGAGCCAAAGACAGAGTTTTGCATTCCAAAACTGGGGTCAGCACTGAGGCCAGATGGAGCCGATGATCAGTTTACATACTTGTTAGACAGAAAGATAAGTAGCAACCAACTGACCTGGCAGGGTCTTCAAAGTTCATCCAGTCCAAATCCTTGCCTGGGAAGTAAATGAGGAGACTGGGAACCAAAGAAGGGATATTCCCAGCTCAGGGTCGGTGAGTGTCAGCGCCCTGCCTCATGTTTCTCCACTCAGGCCATGGGGAATGTTAAGCTCGATAAGAGAACCCAAACCAAGCTATGCTTTCCATCCTCTCCCCTTGATCCCTTATCTTAATGGAAGTTCTGAGCTTTGTTGTGTCATTGGAAAACAATAAAAAATACATGCTCACTTCACACTCACCCTACTTTGAAAGCATCAGCTATCCAACCTCAATTTTTACATGGTGCTCCACTCTGTTGAAATACCTATAGTTCCCCTGAGCTCTCTGGACACCTTTCCCATGCCTCACTTCACGTGGTTAGCCTTCTCCTCCTAGGATTTACCTTTAAGTTCATTCCTATGTGAAGTTTTCACAGACACTCAACCCCCCTCCCATCTCAACCCCAGAAAATCTCCTTTACCTTTTACCTCTTACTAGAATCTACATTGGGAAGAAATAATGGCTGGACCTCCGTGCTTTGTAGTGAACATGCTTCTGATAAAGAACTTAACTGCCTGTACTTACTTACTGCTTCACAGATCAAAAGACTACAAGAAAATCATTTAAACAGTCATTTCAATAAATTTTTATGAATTAATTTAAAGAAACAAATGGATTTAAATAGCATTGCTATGCCTTCCACAAGCATCCAAACAAAAGATATTAAAACTGTTTACTACATCTATCTTTTGATATCCTTGAGTTTAGCTGAAGGATGTTTTAAGCACATAACAAATGAATTCTCTGACTATGCTTCTAAGTGCCTTCGTCCTAATTAAAAGAAAATCAAGGAATATTTATTTGTTTCTGTGTCACAATCCACTCATCTCAAGGCTCTGAAAGAACCCACTTCCCCACTTTTTATAGAGGTTTTCACTTTTCTTAGCTTCTTAACAATTTTACCTTGTTTTAAGACAGAATATTTCAAATTATTAATGAAATAACAACTAATAATGATTCCAACTTTAGATGTGCTTGAAAATGCTGGGGAAAAATAAATTAAGTTTTTTTTTTTTTTTAAGCAGCAAGACTTCTCAGATATTTAAAAATGTTTGTGTGCCATGGGAACCTATAAGGGATGCCACCGGAAGAAATGCTCATACACCTTTGAACTCCCTTACAATCTTTTGTAGAAAGGAGTTGTTAAGAGTTAGTGGTCTGCGGAGCATCAGCCTGATGTCTCTGGCCAATTTAATGACTGACAGAAGAAACCTCAAAGGAATAACATAAAAATATTTTTATTTTTCTTTAAAAAAAATCCAAGTCACTTGACCCTATAGCTACTATTAACTGTCTCAGAGGAAGTGCTATTTCTGGAGGTACTACATGGCACATTCTTTATAGAAAGAACCACATTTAAGCCCTTGGGTCAAATGGTCAGATACATCATAATATAAGGAGAATCAAGTCACCATAAAATACTCATAGGCATATGTAAATGCCCATTGAATGGTAATGAGCATTTTATTTTCACCATGAACTTGAGGTAATAGATAAACAAAAGTGGCCAATATATACAATAAAATATTATTCAGTCTTAGCAGGAAATGAAATTCTGGTATATGTTATAACAGGGATGAACTTTGAAGACATTATACAAAGTAAAATAAGCCAGACACAAAAAGACAAATGTAAGACACCAGCCCATATGAAGTATATGAAGTAGTCAAATTCACAGAGACAGAAAATAGCATGGTGGTTGCCATAGGCTAGGGGTGGGGTAAGGTGGAGAGTTATGTCTGATGAGTTTAGAGTTTCAATTTGGGAAGACGAATAATTTCTGGAGATGATGGTGATGGCTGCACAACATTGTGAATGTACTTAAAGCCACTCATGTGTACACTAAAAATGGTTAAAATGGTCAGTTTCATATTATCTATATTTTACCACAATAAAAAATGACACCTTGGGCAACTATCATATGGAAATCGCGTAGATAAGTTGGTGGGATATCAAGAAGATAAGAGTATCTGAATAATCAGCTTTTGAAGAATATAAAATCTCTATTCAGATATCCTTTTTGAAATTATTTTTCTTTAATACAAGAGATAAAGCAATACAGCAGTTTTAAAAGGGAGAGCTAAGGTAAAATAATTTAAAAGTTCTATTTTTAACATGTTAAATTTTAAATATACATGAAGGTCTGATGTATATAAGCACAGGGCCAAGTGATACTAGTGATACAAATATAAAAAGTTTATTTATTTATTTTACTGATTTCAGAGAGGAAGGGAAAGGGATAGAGAAGTAGAAATATCAATGATGAGAGAGAATCATTGATTGGTTGGCCTCTTGCACGCCTCACACTGGGGATTGAGCCTACAACTTGGGCATGTGCCCTGACCAGGAATTGAACCATGACCTCCTGGGTCATAGGTCGATGCTCAACCACTGAGCCACATAATCTGGGCCAAATACAGAAAGTTTTGGTCCCTGTGCTCAAAGAGTTAATAGGGTTACAGGAAGACACAACCATGAGTAAGTTGGAGAGGGCAATAACTGTGCTCTGTGAGATGTGTGTGAGTTAAAATACACAGCTCTGGGAGTGTGGAGGAAGATGATTGATTTTAAGTCTAATAATTATGGATCTATTCCTTATTCTCCACACCTACCTTGATTCTTCCATTCTTGAGAGTCGGACCAAGCCCCACAGCCCCTAGAAGCCATCCCTGATGGTTCCAACCAAATGTGATAGAACTTTTAAACTCCTCCTACAATTGCATTTTAGAAACTATTCAGAGTCTGGCCCCTTACAGTTTTAAGCAGATATTGTAAAGTGGCTAATATTTATTTGTATGTACTTTTATGTACTCCCCCTCTCTGGTTAGAGGCATCCATTGCCTGGGGATGATTCAGATCTTTAAAGTAGGAATAAAAGAAAAAGGGGAAAAATTGGGTTTTGAGTCCATAGTACAGAAAGGGTTTGAAAGCCAGGTGTGATCAAAAGTGAAAGGGGCCGAAACTGGTTTGGCTCAGTGGATAGAGCGTTGGCCTGGGGACTGAAGGGTCCCAGGTTCGATTCTGGTCAAGGGCATGTAAATTGGTTGCGGGCACATCCCCAGTAGGGGGTTGTGCAGGAGGCGGCTGATCGATGTCTCTCTCATCTATGTTTCTGGCTTTCTATCCCTTTCCCTTATTCTCTGTGAAAAATCAATAAAATATATATATTTTTAAAAAAATTGAAAGGGTTTTCTAAATTCCAAAAGCTCCCCTTATCAGATCCGAAGCCAAGCTTGGCAAAGTCGGTGGTAGAACTTTAGCCTAACTCACAGCATTCCTCACTCACAGCATTGTCACAGAAGAGAGATAACAGGGGAGTTTCCCCAAGGTAAGATGGGGAGAAAGCATTCCTAGACAAGGAAGAGAAGGATTTTGTGTGGATGCCCCCAGGGTAAGAATAGAGTCAGGTTCTCTGAGAATCTGAAAGACCTGGACTTTCTTGGGTGGGAGTTACTTCACTGCAATACTAGACTAGGTTTCTCTGGAATTCCCAGGCTGATGCTTTGTCCCTCAGCATCCCATATGATTAGGAGAAATCTTAGAAAAGTATGAGACCAAGAGTTCTGATTCCACATGATGCATGTATTGCATGTAAGGGTCTCTTAATTCCCTTGAATTCTCTGTGGACTCACAGAGGTGCTGAGCCCCTAAAATTCTGAGTCTGATGGGAAGGATAACAAATGCAGGAACTCTCTCCCAAAGACAAACTACTAGTATTTGATCACTATGTATGTTGATGGTGTGAGCAACAGTGTAACACCCACAACAACAACGACAGCAGGTGAGATTAGTCATGTGGAAGATACCAGGACAGAGTGTTCAGGAACCAGAGCCGCCCAGCCTCAGGGCAGCCTGTTACCACCAGAGGGCATGTCATGCATCCGACCATCTTGGGAAGGAACATAGAGGTGCTTCTGAAGAAAGAGGACATATCCCTGATTGAGCGTTTATACTTCAAATCCACTCAATATTGTCCAAGTCAGACCAACTTATACCTACAACACTATCCTAAAAGGAAAAATATTGGATTGCCTGGAATTGGAAAATTTAAATTGGTAGGACCAAGAAATTTGAAATTGGTAGGTATATAAGAACCAAATGTATCTTTTTATTTTCATTTTTTTGACCAATTTAACTTAAAGGGTGTAAATATTCACCAGTTTTAACTTGTTTTGTGTTTTTTTTTTAACAAGTAGATTGTAATCTGAGATATGTGGCATGCTCTATGCTCTATGTGTAATAGGTGCCCCTAAATATATGCTATATGAAGAACCAAAAGGAAGAAAATGCAAATTTCATATCCTCTTTGCATCTTATTCCACCAAAGCCAAAATAAATTCCAAAACAGAGATATTAAAAAATATAACATAAAGAGAAATCAGAGAGAAAGAGAGAGAGGAAGAGAGAGCGAGAAAGAGAGAGGGAGAGAGTTCTGAAAAAATCATGGGTATTATGAAAATCATAGGGCTTAGTCCCTAGAATATGAGCACTGCCGGCCATGACAGTCTTCCTGCCAAGCTTTCTGTCAATAAACTGAGGTAAACATCTACCTGGACCAATAGAGTCCTGCAAAAGTAATAAGCAAAGTTTTCAATCTTCAAAAATGTTTGACTATCTCTCTTAGAATGGAAGCTCCTCGAACTTCTCATAAATGGATATTTCCCTTGGGGCCTGAATATCCTCTCCAGGCTCAAGCCTGCCTTCTCCTGAAGATTCAGTGAGGAGGCAACTTTGACAAGAAAGTCCCATTTTTCTTCTTCTCTATTCTCTTGCCTTGAAATCCACTTTGCTTTAAGTAGTCATGGAATATACCTTTTTTTTTTTCTTATTGGAGTTTCCAGTGGGGGAAAGATTCTATACAAAGCAAAAGACAATCTGAAAAGTTGGCAACTAGACCAGAAAAGTCTTAATGAGAAAGCGAACAGACTGCCTGGCTTTTTCTTGCCGTGTATGACGAGGTGTGCAAGGCTGTTAACAATAGAACTCTGTACAAAAAAAAAAAAACAAAAAAAAAAAACAAAAAAAAAAACACTGTGGAAAGCAGGTGAATATTGATTCTCTGTCTTGGCTCATAAATAATTAATGAGGCAATTTCAGTTTAAAGATATAGGCATTACATTTTTCAAAAAAAAAATCTGGCACGATGGTGTTCGGAAACTCTATATGCCGTATCCCATAAAAGTAGCCTTCCCATCCTTTAAGAACTACTCGCATTTCATGAAGTCTTCCCTGACCAGTCCAGCCCTCACCCATCACTCCCTTCTCCAAACTCCGAGAGCATTTATTGCTTGCAGCAATCACTCAGCATAAGCTGTTAGCTGTCTTTTTTAAAAAAAATCATAAAATAAACATAATCCGATGGATGATAAAATTCCCCAGGGTAGGGATCACATTAAATTCCCCTTATTATCCCAAAGACCTAGCCTGGAGCCTGATCCACAGCCCACAAGTGTTCAATAAATGTTTGTTGTTCATGATGATACGTTGCAGACACATCTGAAACACAATCTGGATAAACACAACACAGGAAAAGTGCAAATCATCGTCTAACGAACTTGAGAGCCAAGAATCGATACAAGGGAGCTGTCTGCACACCCAGTGAAAGACAAAGTAATGGCCTTCTCCCTGCCCCAACATCCAACACGGTGATGGATTGTGCTACATGAAATTATCGATAAAGAGCAATGTAGTCACAATGATTCCTAAACAGTGGCAAGAAATATTACATACAACATGTACCCCTGCAACAAAGACGGCAGAACTGGGAGGCCACGGCGAAGAACAGACGGAGTAAGTGGTGAAGAACCACTTTGCAAATAAGTAACTTCAAGCATAATAAAAACGCGGCGCTTTCATTTCCTCCTTCTCTATCTCCCCAGCCCAGAGGCCGCGATGCTGATTTCTGGCAAGATAGTTGCATGAGCGTCACTTGTCCCTTAAACAAAGGAGCAGGAAGGCAAACTGGGGCATTCAACCTTTGCCAAAACAAACCCAACCCTTTCAAATGAGGTATGTTCTCACGATGTGAGTCCGGTTGAGTAGATTCATACAATTCTCAGTTACACAAAAAGAGTAGAGCAACCTACTTACCTCTGGTCTGAATTCCTCTCTTCTTCTGTAACATCTGACCTTAACTTAATAGTGGGAAACTCGGGCCAAATCCATGACAGCAGTAGACCTCATATTGTCTTTCTCTATCATTCATGTTATTTACCCTTTCTCTGCTTTCACTTTTCTTCTGTCCTGGAGGTTGGTGCTCCTAGGCAGAAGGCTCTACCACATTTATGGAACACGTAGATAACATGCTGAGCACTAGTGTTGCCTAACTGACATGAAGCAGGGGGGGTGGGGGGAGATCAATCAAACCGATCCCAAAGTCCCAGGGCCCTGGGCCGAGAACTTGGGCAAAGGGAGGAACACGAGAGGATCCAGATTGTCATTCCCACTCCGCCCCAGTTTATCCATGCTTTGTTGTCAGATGGAAGCCAGCACAGGATGATCAATTTAACTGATCACTTCAGTAGAATACTGACAGTGATTCAACTGATTTTTAGTACTGTTTTTACTAGTTATTTTGGCCTATTTTACTAACCAGTAAGATTTGAACTTACGCATTTAGTCTTCATTTCATCATCCAGTACCATGTTTCTCAGTGACCTTTAACATTTTGAATGGGTTAAAGAACTTGCGAAGTGAGTTGGCCACATAGACACAGCTCTAATGACCTGTTTTTTCTCCACTGCTCTTAGTCTTTTTGAGGCATTAAATCCACTAGCTAAAGAAAATCAGGATTGAATTCCACGGGTTAATTGAGGTGTAACAATTTCTATAACCAACATGGCTTTCTTCAAAGACAAACGAAGACCCAAACCATCTCATCTCCTTGAAACGATTGGCCCGTAGCATCTTTGTGAGCCAACGTTCTCATTGAGCTAAAGAAAGAATTACACATATGTAAAGTATTCCGAAATTCAGAGAACACAAAATGATTTTATTACACGATATAGAATTTTCCTTCTAGATCCTGAAGACATGGACTTAGAAATGATTTCTGTACTCACAGTCATTCACGTCCTGTTGGCACAGTGGACTGAGGTGCTCGGAGCCCTTCCTTTGTCTGTAGGTAGAGGGGGAAATGCTTCAATGGGATGTACTCATGGCCAGGAACACCCAGAAGGAAAACAGGAAAGAGCCTAAACCAAAACACAGAGGAGCTCATTTAGCCTTGTTGTTTCTTAGGGTGAGGGAAGCAGCCTGTAAAATGGTGAGTGGGGGCAATGGCTGGAGTTAGCACAAGGAGGCCCAATGGGGCAGAAATGGGATTCCCCACTAGATGGCGCTAGGACACATCTGTGGCACCCATGGGTACTGTTACCAAGCAGAGCACATTTCATACATCTCTAAGGCAAGGCCTTAGGGCCTTAGATAGGTGCCATAGGGACTGAAGTTGGTATATGTGGGTATTTCATACCTCTTTAGGTTTAATCCTACATTGAATGGACACCTGGGTGGCACATTGTGCATGTTCATATGAGTGTGATTAGATATGTGGATATCAATGTGCCTATGTGAGAAGACCCATATACACATACATAAATACGTTTGCACATATACATACATATCTATATATTAGGTGATATTGATATATGGGTTCATATAGGCACAGATGTGGAGGATATTATTACAATAAGTAGAAATTGGAAGAAGGGGACTAATTTCTGTGGAATGCGTTCTGTGTGCCAGGCCTTTTCATATACTTTGTCATTTACCCTTCACCATAGCTGTGAAAGGTGGCTATGACTTTCCCCTTCAGGTCCATACATTTTGATCACAGCTTATTTTCAAAATACCTGTTGATATCCAGAGGCACTGTATTCCTCAAAACCCATCTTGAGTAAAGCATCTCATGACAATTCAGAAAGAGTTCTGCAATACTTCTTATCAATATGGTAGCATTAATAATCCTATAGAATAAAGAGCTAACATGCTAATTAGACTGAACAGCAGAATGACCTTCCGGACAAATATCTGGACAACCTTCTGGACTAAGTCGGGGCTGCAAGGGCCAAGCCCCTTGTGCAAATTTCATGAATTGGGCCTCTAGTAATGACAATAATTGCCTTTTACTTGTATTTCTATGTTAATACTATGGTAATACTATGATATTTCTATGAAATATCACCTCAGAATACTACCAGATCATTGTAACAAGTCTCTCCACTCTCCAACTTTTCCTGTCAGATCGAATCCCTATGTTCCCACATTCGCCTACCATAAATACACTTTCACTCTGCTCTCTGCGCACTCCGCCACTCACCATGATGCTCCAATGTTCTCAGTATAAAATCCAACTGCTCACTCTGGTGTTTCCATCTTTCTCTGTCTCCAGGTTCCTTTGCCACTGCCTTCCAAGGTGAGCCCTTTGTTTTAATCACCTGGCTCACTCTCTGATCCCTAAACAGGACACACGCTTGCTCACTCTCCCCACCTGTGTTCTCCCCTTGTTCTGCATGTGCAGGTGTGTTTCTCAATAGGGTGCAGGTTCCTTCAAGAGCAGAGGTAGTTACCTGCTCATCATCATGCCTCTCACAGCACATGGCCCGTGTCTTCTGCCAAGACATTGCAACAACCCTAGTCATCTACCTGCAATACCTTCAGCCCCATCTTATGCATCTCAGAATGTATGTCCACAAGTAGTCACATTTTATGACCTGACGCTCAGCAACTCATGAGGTTTTACTTTTTAATTTTAACTATGGTAGCAAGATTTTATTATATAAAGTTAGAAATACTGACAGGAATTGCATATGTGTGTAGGGGGAAGCAATATATATTTCTAACTTTAAATAGATTTTAATATATCCATATTTATATTGAAATTCCAGACTTTGAAGCCCAAGTTCTATGTTGGTTGTAAAAACAGTTTTGGGCCGAAACCAGTTTGGCTCAGTGGATAGAACATCGGCCTTCGGACTGAAAGGTCCCACGTTTGATTCCGGTCAAGAGCATCCCCAGTAGGGGGCGTTCAGGAGGCGGCTGATCAATGTTTCTCTCTCATCGATGTTTCTTACTCTCTATCCTTCTCCCTTCCTCTCTGTAAAAAATCAATAAAATGTATTTTAAAAAAACACACAAAAAAACAGTTTTGGGTGGCAGGTCTCTGTTTTCCAGGTAGCTGATCTCTACCTTACAGAAGAAACTGTTTGGGATCCATAGAAATGAAGGCAGAGAGGCTGAGATAGTGAGGCAATCCATAGTCACAAGATCTGGCTTTGGTTCTGGTTTTATGGCTGACTCCTGAGTGGCCTTGCCAAAAGCCACTTAACCTCCCTGGCCCGCAGTCCCCTCAACTCTAAATGAGGAAGTCTAATATTTAAACTCACAGGGTTATTGTGGGAATTAACTGTGGTAATTGCTGTAAAATGCCTCATAAATTATAAAGGGCTTTGCAAATGTTAGTTATTATTAAGAAAACATTGTGGGCATTTCCAGGTGTTTTGGTTTGTTTGTTTGTTTCTTTGTGGCAATACCAGAGATGTTTACAACTGCCCTAGAATACTTTCTGTTATGAAATGTGTGATTTCTCTTGTGTCTAAATGATTGCTCCCTGCCCCAGTTCTAACTCTGTTCATATTTACATTCATCAATGTCTTAACAAAAATTCTTCTTATTATTGTTTGAAGACTGCTGCTCAAGCTATTGTTAGTAACCCAATTAAGTATTATAGCTAAGTCTTCTATTTCAGATGTTGATTCCAATCTTGAACTTGCAAATACACACACACACACACACACACAGACACACACACACACACCATCAGATTTCTTTTTCTCCCTCTTCATCCTTCCTTCATACCTTCTTCTTCCCTTGTAAAAAGCCTCCATCTCTTCTTTTTTTTTTCTTTTTCCCTTCCTCCAGTAAGAGTCTAGAAACATTCACATCAGTAAATGCCATGTAGATCTTTGTACTTCTCTGCTGCATGAGTCTACTTGAAATGCTTGTAAAGTCTTCTCTTTTTCTCTAGAGCATATGGTTAGGCACTAACAGGTATAATGTCACTGACTGTGTATTATTTACCAGTTAGGTCTCAGCACACACTAAAAGTTAATGCATAATCTACTATGCATAAGGTCTGATTACTGAAGAACATTCCCCAGGCATTCCACAGCCTATAGGGGCAATGCATTTTCCATGATATGATGGGAATTATTGACTCACTGGACCAGAACGCACTTGGAGTCCACATAATAACCCTTGTTTCCACAATGGACTAAAAAGCCAACAGACTCTGATTTGCTGCTTATTCACAGTTTGAAGATTATTGATCTGATAATGAATCAAGTCTTCATCCTCTGGGGGTTCTCAGCTCAATGTATGTGCACCCCCCTTCAAGAGGCCGGAGTCTCAGAGCTCCCCAAACCAGCACCTGCACAACAGCTGCCTCTGGCGTTCAATTGCTCAGACTGTGTTTGTCTTTAAAGTATAATATTTCAGCCTCCCTTAAAACACACAAGGTCAGGGAAAGTGATACCCCCTAGGAAATAATAAGTGAATTGCCATAAACATACAATTATAAACAAGAAAGGTGTATAAAAATATAATCATAGAACTTTCAAGCTGGAATAAAATGCAGTAAAGTTGTTTACATTAAGGTTAACCTTGATGGATTAAAGACAAGCCTTTTTTAAAGTGTGTGTGTGTGTGTGTGTGTGTGTGTGTGTGTGTGTGTGTGCTGGTATTCCTGAAGGGTCATTGTTGGAACTTGTTTAATCCTACGCCCTCATGTTACACAGCCTCGTAGGGAATGTGATCCCCAGTGGCTAACTTAAGCTACACAAGGGCTACATGGGGCATTTTGGGGGGATGATCAGAACTTGATTTCATCCCCATTCTAGTCTATTAGAAAAACTATCTCCTGAATCTATAATAAGAAAAGCATAATATGCTAATTAGACCAAACATCCTTCTGGATGTCCTTCTGGATGACTTTCCGGATGAAACTGGGGCTTCGAGGGAAGCCTGGGTTCTGGATGCTGCTAGTGGCTGGAGGGAGGCCCGGGTCCTCGGTTCCAGAGGGAAGCCATGCTGGCAGCCAGGGGAAGGAAAGCCTACTCTTGCACAAATTTCGTGCATCAGGCCTCTAGTTTCATTTATTTTTGTTTTTTTTATTAATGTGTTACATGTATACATATCTTCCCATTGACTCCCTCCCCCACCAAGCAGGCATACCCTAACCCTCCAGTGTCTTGTGTTCATTGGTTATGCTTATATGCAGGCCTCTAGTTTTAATATAAATATCAATTTTGTTTTGAATGACCACTCTCTCACATATGCGGATGAAACAATGCATGTTGCTCCTCTATTTTCCACCTCACGCCCTAATAGAGATCCTTCTGTTTGAGCAGAACTCCAAATCTGTACCTACAATCTCCCACTTCCTCTCTCCCTCTTCTCCCCTGGAAGTACCCCTCTTCCCGTGCCTGTCTCCTTGTACGAGAGTGGATGGTTTCTGAAACAGATTCCTCTATTGAGGTCTCCAGGATTGACATATGTGAAGTGTTTCCTCTGTATTTTTTAGAAAAATAATGAATGGATACAGAATGAGTCCAGCCAGGAATCAATTCGAAAAGGCTTCACTCTCTAATGCGGTCCATGTTCTACTGGATCTCCACTTTTTTTTTTAAGATGTAAAAGATTGAAAAGATCTCTAAACTCAGAAATGTTTTCCTAGTGATAAGATTTTAGCTTCGATGCAAGCAGAGAAGTCTTGAGTTATAAGTTTTTAAATGACAGGTACTTGATCTATTTTCCATTGAGGACTCATAAGCACCATAAAGGCAACAAACTTTTTTCCTCCTTCGTGTTTAACCCCCGACAGTCCTCACTATATTTCTCTGTTCAACAAATGTTGCTGTCCAGCTCTTTCTAGTCCTCCCATCCCCAGATAATTTGGAGGTAACTATATTACAATATTCTGCAACTCACTGCATGAAGTTGTTAAAGACCCTCTGTCAGGTAATTTATAAAAGAACATCCCAGGCTCAAAGTTCATTTACATTCACAGGCTCAAAGTTCAAACCACCTGTGCTTGTACACATTTTACCTAAATCACCTTTGGCCCAGTGATTTGCGGGTATCATCCATCAGTGGATGAATGGTAATGCTGATCTCTGGCCTCCGTGCTGCTGACAGCTGGTACTGCTGGGGAAGTTGCTGGCCCCCATTGCTGGTGGGAAGCTGGGATGCTGAGATGCTGAGATGCTGGGATGTGGGATGCTGCATTGCTAGAGGAAAGGATCTTGATACAAGGTGGTCCTCATGCTCTGCACCAAGTGGCACAAGTTCCTGCCTCAATTATCACTATAGTATGTTCTATATGCAGATATGTTTTACTACTCAACACCTATATCTCCTTTCTAGATAGTCTAAGCAAAAGTGAGAGATCTTCTATCAAATCCAAGAGTATCTTCTTTCAGCAAATTACCTCTTACTTCCCATTCCTCCTCACCTCATTCTCTCTTCATGTAAAATGCATATATATGTGAAATAGAAGGCAGAGGGGGTTTCTGACAAGCAATTAGGCAAGTGCCTTACCTAGAAAGATTTTGTTAAAACCTCAAGTAGAGGTTTAAAAATTACAAGCTGCTTTTACTTCACAAAAAGTGTTTCAATTGAATTTGGTTCACTGATGTAAAATCATGACTTACATGTCCAATAAAAATTTCCTTCACATCAGCTAGTTAACCTGCATATGAGGCAATGATTTGTTAAGTATCTTTCTTTTACTGCTAATGCCATTTGGCTTTCAGGGTTTTAGCCATGACAAATTTACAATATCCACTTTATTTTTGAGAGTGTTATTGATATAACAAAATAAGATTTCATGCTCACCATCGTTGCCTTTAAATCCACCCTTATCTCAGATGTAAACATCCACAGTACAAGTTTCTCTGAGGTCGTCAAAACCCAATTCTTCATTAGACCAGTTAGAAGGTTGCACAGTCAACACACATCAGCTCTATAACCACACTATATTCAATGTAGCACAAATCATGAGGTAGACCAGAAGGTTTCCCTTTAATAGCCATTCAGTGAACCTGAATAGTTGGGATTGATTTTGGAACATCCTCTCCTATGCACAGATACAGCTGTAAATATACCCTCTAGTTCTGGAGCCTCAAGAGGTTGGTATTCATCTGTCTCAAATAAACTCCTTTGAACTCTTGGGGAATTCCCTTTAGCTTTTTCATTACCACTCTGAAATTATACACAAATAGTTCATTGACAGCATGCCCTTTATTTGAACATTATTAAACATGCAATTATCACTTTAGTATGTTCTATATGCAGATAAGTTCCTTCAGGATAATGCATATTCTCAACAACAACAAAAAGAATTGTTAACTCACTCCTCAAGTGATGTAAAACCAACTTTCAGATGATGGCACTAAACATTCTCCCTGGCATCTATACAGACTGGCAGGAGTGTTTGACACACTCATTCTCTCAGGAAAAACACTGCGGGCATCATTGCTTAATGTATTAAGCTGGTAGAGCAAAGCTAAATAATTAGATCATCTCCTTGTGCAAGGCTTCATTTTATGATGATCTTTTGAACTCTGAAATCTAAATTGGGGTTGGAGTTGAGGCACGGAGAGGAATTGCAAGTAAACTAATAGAAAGATGCTCTTTATGAAATAACAGTTATATCATTCCACGCCATTGAAAATAGGACCCATCCTCAAAAGACTTTCAAATCATCTGTATAAGGCTAACACGTATCAAATGTTTTACTACTAGGAAAATGATAACATAGCTCTGTGTGTGTGTGTGTGTGTGTGTGTGTGTGTGTGTGTGTGTGTGTATAATGTTGCATTTTACTTTTGGTGGGCAAGGAAGAAGATAAAAAGAAGCTTAGAAGTCAATAATTTCCCCCCAGGAGTCGTAGAAAAGAATTTTCAAATATTAACAAAAGCAAACGAAGTCAGAGAAAAAGCTATGCCTTACCCCACAGTTCCTCTTGAGCCCTGAAATGACAGTTCTGAATAGCCAATGTCACCAAAGAGACAACTCTGAATAAGAAGTTGGGATCCTTCTCAGGTGATCAAGGCAAGGAAGGCAGCCAACGTGGAGGACACATGGATGTCCAGTTGTTTGCTACCCTGGCTCCCTCCGTCCTTCCTCGCCCGTTTTCAGCGCCAGACCACTAAAGTAGGTCTGTTATTCTAGGAGGCTCCCTTTTGAAGTCCCTCCCCCTGGACTGCTCTCATTAGCATCTTGTTCTCCTTCAATGGTTCACTGATATGTGAGCACCCGGTCTTGTTCCCATTGGAGACTATGAAGTAGCCAGACAACCCATTGCAGGGCCCCAGCAAGAGCCATTGGAAGATCATTCTTCCCGGGGTCACTCTGGTTCTGCTTGACCTCCCCCTTGGCACACTGCTTCCTCCTTTTTTTCCTTACACATTACCGAGAGGTTAAATTTTTACAAATCTTATATTCATAAGACATTTTTTTTGTCTTTGAGCTGATGGGAGATAAGAAGGGCTCGTACACCTGGCCTTCCTAGGGTGGAAAACTCCATTTGAGAAATGAATTGGCTGTCCTGAAGGTTGGTACCTGAGCATACTTTACCATGAAATTCAGGTGAGAGAGGCAGGTTCCAAGGAAAGGTCAAGAGAAAGCTTCCAATAGCATCTGGTCCCTTTCCCTTTGAGAGAGGACCAGACCAAAGCCAAGTTCCATTCCTGTGGTTATTTGTGAATTAAAGCAACTTAAAGCTCAGGCACCTAGAACTCTAGCTTTCGTCTTCAGGTCATTCTCCTCTTCTTCATCATTATCACAAAAAAGAAACAAATATTGTCTTCTATCTACAACATTGAGTAGAATAGTCTGCACAGCACATATTTGCCTTAAGCATAGGGTTAAAAAACTAAAGCTCACTCATATTCATTGTTTCCTTTGAACGTCACATAGTTGGTCCCCAAATTTCCCTGAAATCTTAGACTTCATTCTGAAAACCTTACATTAGCTACAAGTTGATCCTAAGGATTTAAGCCTCAACGTCTACCCCTTGCTTTGGGAAATGAAACTGTTTTTCCAAAGACTCAGCATGCTGTCCTTTGGGCTTTTGCTATATCTATAGCAACCACTCTGTTGGGGAACCTTTCAAATAAAATGAGGCTTTGGAGTCCTGACACACAAAAAGACACATTGCAATAATAAACATTTTTAGGATCTTTGTTTAAACCAGTAACAATAGCTTATTAATAACTGCTGAGGTATTGCTGAGGTGTTCCAACTAAAGATAAAGGATTCTATTCCTTGAAATTTAGTATATTTCCAAGATTATTCACTTTTGCATTTAAGACATTTCTATTTGCTAATTCAATTTAGACCCATGTTTAGAAGAGATGGGTAAATGAGGGTAAAGCTCTCTGTTATTTCTGTATAATTTCTCAATTTTCTCCAAGAGGTATCCATCCCCATTTGAATGTCATCCCTTTCAAAGAAATTTCCCTGCTTTCTGCATTCCTGTGAGACTGAAAGAACAAGAACCAAATATTTTATAGGTGGGAATGAACAGATAAATTAATGTCTAATCATAGTGGATTCTATGTGTTTCCTTTACGTCAACGATTTCTTTACTAAAAGCAATCAGGACTCCTTGGAGAAATAGTGGATTCTAGGACTGGCAGAAAATATATAAGATTAACTAGAGAATTTTGCAGCAAGCACCAAAAAAGTGAGCGCGCATTTAAATACACACACACACACACAGCAGGACTGTCAAGGAAACACAAGAGGCAAAAGCTCCCAACAGCCAAAGCTGAAACAATTTGGACAGCAAAATAAATAAAATAGTAAGATAAAAATAAATATCCAGGCGTCTGTAGGGGAGGAAAAACTTCTCTCTCAGGTTCTGCAGCTGGAGCTAAGAATTCAACTGACGTACAGCAGAAAAGCACACAATTTCCATTTAATATTTTTACATGTACACAGGAGTCTTCAGAAGGAAAACGAAGACCTAAAGATGTTCATCCCTAAGTCTTAATACCATTTTGAACAAAAAATGATAAATTGTAGGGATGTGACCAAAGAGGTTTAGATTAGAGGCAGCACTTTGGGGGACAGTGAGTAGGAAATAGATGGAGGGAACTAATGGGAAATCAGAGTGATTTTGTAGGACTGTTTATGGTCCATAGTAGAGCTGATTTGCACTCTGGTGATAAGAATTTCTCTGGTACTAAAGGGCATCTTTTTATGGGACATTTTAGAGCCAGGTTTTAGGTAGAAAAAGTCAGAGTTCTTTCTGAATCTGCTGTCTCTTAAGTGCCTTCGGCTCAGAATAATCAATGTGCCAAAGGGACATATTCTCAACTTCTTCAAATACATACTTATATAAATAAGTAAGTAAATGATAAATAAATAAGAAGAACAGACAAATCTCCCAAGCAGAAGAATTTCAAATAACTGTGTAGAGAATCAGCCCTAGAGAAGGTGGACTGTAACTCCCCACTCTCTAAGTGCAGGCTGCTCATAGCGACTTCCTTCCCAAGAGATTGAATGCAGTATGGGCAACGGAAAAAGAGTAGCTTTCCAGTTGATGAGCCTCGCAGACATTACTGCAAACATAAAGAAAATGACGTATCTGGGTAGCATGTACCCTTGATATGAAGTAATAAGAATGGCACTTCACCTCTCTGATCTTCCTCAACAAAGCCACAATTCTGCTCTAATTATGGGGAAAACATCAGACAAATCCTGACCAGTAGCTCTCAAAACCATCAAGGTCATCTAAAAGCAGGAAATTTGACTTTTTGTCACAGGCAAGAGGAGGCTAAAGAGATATAATGACTAATGTGATGTATCCTGAATGGGAACCTTAGAAGAGAACAAGGTAAGAACTAAGAATAGAAGAATAAAAATGTAACAAAGGTATCAATATTTGTTTATTTATTTTTAAAATATATATTTTATTGATTTTTCACAGAGAGGAAGAGAGAAGGACAGAGAGTTAGAAACATTGATGAGAGAGAGAGACATCGATCAGCTGCCTCTTCCACACCCCACAATGGAGATGTGCCCGCAACCAGGGCACATGCCCTTGACCAGAATCGATCCTGAGATCTTTCAGTCCACAGGCCAATGCTCTATCCACTGAGCCAAACCAGTTTCGGCAAATATTTGCTTATTAATTGTGACAAATGTACCATACTGATATAAGATGTTAGCAATAGGGGAAAATAGGATAAGTGGGAACTCTCTCTTTGTAATTTTACTATGATGTAAAGTTTTCTATAAATCTAAAATAAAAAGTCTATTTCTTACCAAAAAAATCTACTTACTACATTGCAAGCACAATCCAAGGGCACGGACACATTGGCACTCAACAAATGTTTGTTAAATGTATGAAAATAAAATTTGTTCCTTAGTCTCTGTGAGTTGACCTTCATACATTCCCTTCTATCCGTGAGGTCATATTTTATTTAATATCAAAAATGACTTTGAGGATAGAAATGGTACATGAAAAGAACAAACTCTACTGTGGAAAAAAATCAGAAGTAATTTCTTAGCAATGAAAGTAAATATTGACAATGCTTATAATCCCCATCACAACAGAATTTTAAAAATGATAATGCTAATAAGAGACTACGCTCTTTTATTTTCAAAATACTCGCACATTTATTTGCCAAGTCAATTCCTGCAGTTCTCGGTAATGAATTGAGAGAGGCAAGATAGCTGTTATGTTTTCCTTTTAGAGCACCAACAATCTAGGGTTACAGAGACAATGTACGGCGTGTTTAAGGCAAAGAAGTTCTTCATAATTACTCAGGCACACCTCATTAGATTGTGCTTTGCTTCATTGCACTTGGCAGATAGTAAGCTTTTTAAAAATTGACGTTTTATGGCAACCCAAGTCCTGCAAGTGTATCGACACCAGTTTTCCAAAAGGCTCAGATGAAGGTTAGCAATTTTTAGCAGTATTTTCTAATTAAAGTCTGTATATTCCTTATTAAAAAATAAATATGCCATTGCATACTTAATAGATTACAGTATTGTAGAAAGATAACTTTTATATGCACGGGGAACCAAAAAAGTTTGTGTGACTTGCTTTGTGGCGATATTTACTATATTGCAATGGTGCAGGACTGACCCTGCAATATCTCTGAGGTGTGCCTGCATTGGCAATAAGTAGGTTGTGGCGTGGGAAAGCTGTCTCACTTTTCTGGACTTTAGTTCCCCTGTCGGAAAAATGAAAAGTGCTTCCATGACAAAGGAGAGTTTATGTATAATATACCCTTTCACTCCCAAAACATAAAAGAACATAAATTTATTTCAATTTAAATACAGACCTGTACTAAATATTACCCCCAAAATCAAAGGACCTGAGTGGAATGGAAATTACAAGCACAGGCAGAGGCTGGAGCCCCTGAGTCACTAAGGGGATGAGATCCGCTATGGATGGATGATCTAGCCACGCCCCTCAAATGGGAATGTGTGGGTTTCAAACTGGGCTCAGACAATGCTTCAGAGAGATCTACTGGCCAGGTGGCTTCTAGAAACATGATGTCATCCTAAGCCAAAGGCCTAAGTCAAGAGTCTCACCTGAGCCTGCTTCCCAGAGTTTTGTAGGTACAGGCACTAAGAATGGACCTGAGCTGCTGACATGGATAACATGGGCTAAAGCAATCATAACATGCCTACGAGGAAAAAGGCACAGGAAGCTACCCCCAACAGAGGAGAGAAATCAAAGAAATTAGATAATCCTCACTCAAGAAAACAGATATAATAGAACAGTTTAAAGAGATGTTTTTGGGTGTGTTTTTAAATCAATATCTTTGAAATCATCAAAGAAGTAAGAGAGGGTAATGGGAATCTTGGCAGTGGGCTAACTATTAGGCTAACACAACCAAAGACTTTTCCAAATAATAGAGAGAATTGAAGAAATTTCCCAGGATAAAAATAGAAACAGCAAGTGATAGAGAAATGAAAGAAATTGATGTGGAGGCTGAGAAATACCAACATGTCTAATAAGAATTTCAGCCCTAACCGATTTGACTCAGTGGATGGAGTGTTGACCTGCAGATTGAAGGGTCCCAGGTTCGATTCTGGTCAAGGGCATGTACCTTGGTTGCAGGTACATTCCCGGAGAGGGGTGTGCAGGAGGCGGCTGATTGATGTTTCTCTCTCATTGATGTTTCTAACTCTCTATGCCTCTTTCTTCCTCTCTATAAAAAATCAATGAGATATATTTTTAAAAAACGGATTTCAAAAGAAAATATTATAAAAAGAATAGGGAGAGGTTCTAAAAGAGTTAGCAATGGCTGAAACTTTACAGAATTAGAAAGACATAAGACATAAGTATTCCGATTAGGGAAAAACCACAGTTCACACAGCAGGAGAGATAAAAATATATCCACACACAGCATTGCAATGGAGAGACTATAAAATTTGACTGGAGGAAATAAATTACCCAAAAAGAACAGCAGTCTGGCTGACAGCTCATTTTTTCATTAATAAAAGGACTAGTTCAAAGTGCCATGTGAAAATAATTTTGAATGTAGAATGTTATGCCTTCAAGAGTTAATGTAAAATGAAGACATCTTCAGACATTTAAGGACTAAGTTTATTACTATCAGATCTTCACTGCAAGAACTATTAAAGGAGATAATTCATCAAAAAGGAAAATAAATTCAGAAGTAATGAGTGAGATTCAAGAAAGTTGGTGAGCAAAGAAACTGGACATTGTGGTAACAAAAATACATGGATGTATATTGTAAACATTGAAGAAAATAGACTGGAAGGCAGAGGAGAGTGGGAGGGGAGGTAAGAGATTGATCAGAGGACTTGTATGCATACATATAAGCTTAACCAATGGGCATAGAGAGTGAGGTGGTGGGTGAGGGGAGGTGAGAGCATGTGCTGGGGAATGGCATTGGCTGGGGAGAAGTCAATGAGTGAAAAAGGAGACATACATATTACTTTCAACAATAAGGAATTTAAAAGAAAATAGACTTATTTTGTGTTCAAAACATGTTGGAATTAAAATTCTAGACAGCAATGAACCTTGGGAGTGAGGGGACTTAAGGAGTATGAGGGATACTAAGGTCCTTCCTTTCTACATTTTGTTAGAAAATTAGCAATAGAATATGTGTATTGCAAATTTGAGGGGAACTAATAAAAGAACGGACATAAAATACATAATTTACAAGCCAGTATAAAAGGGAAAAGAATGAAAGGAAGAAAATTATATCAATTTAATAGAGATGGCTAATGGAAAAAGGAGAAGTAAAGTGAAAGTGGCATGAAAAGAACACACAAAATAAGGTGGTAGAAATAAATCCAAATGTACCTGGGGAAGCAATAATACTTTGTATATAGGACTGATGCCAATTATGTAAAAATGTTAAGTCCCTAATGAAATAATTATATATATATAAAATTAGGGACTTAACATTTTTACATAATTGGCATCAGTCCTATATACAAAGTCCTATATATATATATATAATTACCATAACTCTATAGAATGTTTTTAAAAGAATGAAAGAAACAAACTCATGATAATGGTTGCATATTGGGTGAAAGGATCCAAGAAGACTTCCTTTATCTATAATATATTAATTACTTATATGTTAAAAAAGCTAACACAAATATAGCAAAACATTCCAGCTTATTAATTAAGGATTATAGAAACCAGATATTATTAGATTTTTTGTGTACCTTATTTTTTCTATTTTTATTAAAATATGTCTAAAAATGTGTATATCTCTGCATTAGCCAAAAACACCCAGGTAACTAGGCAGAACCAAGACTAGCACCAAGACTTCCTAATTTCAAGTTCCTGGTATTTTCTTTTCCATCAATATTCTAGCTGTTTTAATTAATTGCTCCCTGCTGTCCTTAGAGATGACTTTTGAAAGTTCATACAAACTTTGGAGTTTTCATCTCTTTTTCTTCTACTCTTAATGCCTAGATTGGCACCAATGTACCCTGCCGAGGTTCTTGGGAGACTTCATTGAGGACCACAAAAAGACAGAAAGAACTTTTAAGTGCGTAGCTCTGAATAATTTCCCCAAGCAGATCACTCTGTGGAATTTCATTTTCAACATGAATGGTCACACTTCAAGCAAAGAACGAGACACATTGTTCAGGGGGAAATGACGCACTCAGTTCTGTAGCGCTGCTCACCAGTCCCAGTGCGACTCAGCAGTGCATCAGCATTTTCCTTCTAAACCCACCAGAGGCCTGTACGTGCCCAGAGGCGGCCTCTGAGCTCCATGTGCTGAGTCACTGCTGAGAACTGTGCTGATAGGACCCACAGGATTGTCACCAACATAAACCTCCACTTTTTCCAGGATGCCTGGAGCCTATTAGCTAGATTCTTACTGGTTCATGCCTTTAGCCTCTCAGTTCTTAGTGGGTCACACCTTCTCTACAGTTGGACACAATTTGAGGATAGGTGGACGATCTTTTGTTTATCATGCAGCTCCTTACTGAACCAAGTGATTGCTGCATGACATAAGCTTCAGTGATAAAATAGCTGGATGAGAACGGTAATTAAAATCTAATATGAAATCATGCATTTAAATACAATGAAAATTCACTCTTCCTGGCATTGGATGAACTCTCAGTGGAGATCATTAGTTGGAGCACATATTAGGCACTTTTTTTTCTGCAGTGTGTCCATAACGGAGGATAAAGGCTGTGTGACACATCCGAATCCATGAATGGCTGTCTTCTGATGTTCGGGTGTCTCTGTCTTCTCCTCTGGATTCTGACATCAACCCATGCCCCGTGATTAGTCCAGGCTAGTTCAGAGGAGGCTTTCCCATTGGCTCATTCTTTCTGTGCTGCCTCTGAAACCCCTTTGCATTGATGTTACATGAAGCATAGCCGCTGGTCCACGAGTTCTCTCAGGGCTATTGGTTCTGTTTCCCAGCTAAATGCAGGGCCTCTTGAGAGCAGCCCTTGGTTGCAGAGGCTGAAACAATTTGAGAACAGCGCTGACAGCTTACAAGGCCCTGGAGCATTCGCTATGTGGTGCTGGATTGTTTCCTTGCAAGTCGCATGGCGTAGGCTCCTCTATTGAGAGAAGACACCAGCTCCACTCCTCCCGGGCAGCCCTCCTTCACAGTCACAGAGTTGGTGGAGTGAGTTGGGGACACGGGGCTCTCTCAGAATGTCTACACTCAGAGGGTCATGCTTCTCCCTGGTTCGGCTAAGATAGCAATCTGTTTTAAGAAAGCTCGCTCTATATCACATTAAGGGTGGCAAACTCAAAGCAGGTTCTGATTTAGAGGGAGAACTTGCAGGACTATGAGCAATAACCATAAACCTTATCTTACTGCGTGTCTCCTGCCACTTCAGAGAATCTTCAGAGAATCACCGCTTCCCAGAAAGTTCCTGAGCTCAGCAGCTTCGACATTCTTCAGCTGCGATCTATAATAAGAACTCCATTTTACACGGCAGCATGGTACATACATGTGACTGAAGGAGAGAGGAAGAGCATGGGAATAAAATAGTTTCAGGAAACTCTAAGTACTCTATGTGGCACACTTACTAGGGAAATTCCTATCCTATCCTATCTTCATTCATTAAAATAGTTATTGGATATGACAGCTATATTAAATCTATGACTTTGATAGAGAAACTACTCCTTTGACATTACAGATCAGAATTTCTTATTGCCATATCATCTAGTATTTGCTTCAACCTTTTTAGTGACCTTGTAATCAGTAAGAAGTTCTTTGGAATATGTAATAAGATATTCTTTTTCTATAGTTTCTGAAGCCAGATTTTTTTTTTTTTTGGAGCTTTTCCTATTTCCCTGGGTTATGGCTAAAACCAGAGTCCTACTTACTGTGAAATGTTGCAGCTAGACACCTCCCTTCAGGGGCTGTCTGCGAGGTCACAGACGGCTCTCCCCCTCGATATGCCATAACCTCTTCTCCTCTTCCCCAGTCTCAGTAGAAGGAGGACCACAGTAAACAGTGAGCCTTTAGGAAAGTGCAGTGTTAGTAAAGGGAGTTTACTCCTGTCCCTGCCTATTCGCCCCTAAGCCAGGTAAGGGAGATCTCCAAGAGTATTTAAGCATGAAGATTTGCAAGACATGGGCACAGCTACATTAGGCCAGACACATTACAGGAAAAAACAACTACATATCAAAATCTCTTATAAACACAGATGAACTATTTTAACACAGATTTAGCACAATGTATAAAAATTAAAGCTCACCAAAACCGGTTTGGCTCAGTGGATAGAGCATCGGCCTGTGGACTGAAAGGTCCCAGGTTCGATTCCGGTCCAGGGCATGTATCTTGGTTGCGGGCACATCCCCAGTGAGGGGTGTGCAGGAGGTGGCTGATCGATGTCTCTCTCTCATCGATGTTTCTAACTTTCTATCCCTCTCCATTCCTCTCTGTAAAAAATCAATAAAATATATTTTTTTAAAAAATTAAAGCTCACAATATATGAAAAGGACAATATTTGATAATTAAGTGGGATTTACCCTGGGAATTGGTGTAACATTTGAAAAGCAATGTAATTTACCATATAGCAGGACACTGGCCCAGAAAAGGGAGCTGTGGATGCTGGTAACCTTTATGGCCCTGCCACACCCAATCGATATCTCAAATCAATAATTAGACCCGTTCACCAACTTGGTCATGGATTCAGCGGCAGAAATTGCAAAATGATCCAAGTCGCCTGAAATGCTGATTCCCAAACCCAACCTCTTACACTAAGAATTTGGGAGCTCTGTGAAATTCCATCTAGGAGAGGGGCAGGGGAACCATATCTTCAATGCCTGCTCCAGGAAGCTAAAGCAGCATTTGCAAAAAAAAAAAAAAAACAGTGCCCCTTAAGATCTGTCCGTTTCAACACCCAGTGTCAACACATTTATTTACCTGTGCCCTAAAAAGGGAATTGCAAACTTCGGTGTCTGATTTGCTGCTTCCCCAGGCAAGATCTGAAGGAAGAGTTTGTAGAGAAAATGATTGTATAAACAAGGCAAATGTTTAGCCTGCTGAAGAAGAAAGGTCAACAAATGGTTCGCAAGCAATTATAAAAGCCACTTTGTATGCAAATAATGCTGCTAAACAAGGGATGTGCTAATTGCAAATTATTCTTATCTCACCTGCAAAGCTTTTCCGAGTGTTCAAATTCGTATTATAAACCCGTGCCCTGCTCAGGACCTCAGGCGTCCGCTGTGTGTTGGAGAAAACTAGGGCTAGCCTTTCCGCCTTCACAAGTTGGAGGGGCTTCTGAGGCCAGGAGGTGACATTCCCCAGGAGAGTCCTGAGAGATGAGGGCTGATCGAAATGGGAACTCAGAAATGGCCCTGACTACCTTCTCACACATGCCCTTGGCCCTCCCTTTATTTGTTCCACTTATGATCTTTCCTCCATCCTTATTGCTATAGCTACATTCAAAGGTCCTCAGCTCCTTTTGCCTAGACCAATGCTTCCATTAATGACAGTTATTACCACTTTTTTCTGGTGTCATTTGTTTCTTCTCTCTCTTTTTTAAAAAAATATATTTTATTGATTTTTTACAGAGAGGAAGGGAGAGAGATAGTTAGAAATATCGATGAGAGAGAGACATCGATCAGCTGCCTCTTGCACACCCCCTACTGGGGTTGTGCCCGCAACCAAGGTACATGCCCTTGACCGGAATCGAACCTGGGACCTTTCAGTCTGCAGGCCCATGCTCTATCCACTGAGCCAAACCGGTCATTTGTTTCTTTATTAAATTTTATTTTGTTATGATAAGAGCACCTAACATGAAATCCACCCTCTTAACAAAATTGTAAGTATACTATCCGTTATTGCTGACTATGGGCACGCTGTTGTACACAAGTAATGTAGGAAAAAACAGGGCCCACTCTGTCTTACAGATCATTTAGGAAACTTTACTGACTTAATAATGTCCACTGGCATGAGGTGATTGAAGCCTGATTCAAAAGGATGTGTTTTCACAAAAATTAACACTTCTCACAAGATTCTCTGAGGATAAAATCCTCCTATCACCAAAAGCAGAGATTGGGGAACAGGGCTATTATCAGAAGATATGGAAGAAGTGGCCTGGTAATCCTACTTTTGCTCAAGTCATCCACGTTTTCTGTAGGAGCATCAAGGTGACCTTACCCTCTTCTTTGGAAACCACCCATTAATGACAGAAAAGTACTAGTTGATCTCTCCCAGAACCATGGCACCAAGACTACTTTCTCCCACCCACTAAACATCAATATTGTTTCATCTAAGATCAATACACCCTAGGGCAGTGGTTGGCAAACTGCGGCTCTCGAGCCACATGCGGCTCTTTGGTCCCTTGAGTGTGGCTCTTCCACAAAATACGTGTAGGCCCACACACACAATGTGACTGAAACTTCCTGGCCCATGCGCAGAAGTCGGTTTTCGGTTCTCAAAAGAAATTTTAATCGTTGTACTGTTGATATTTGGCTCTGTTGATTAATGAGTTTGCCGACCACTGTCCTATGGAATACAAACCTCAGGCCCCAATTTTAGATCCCCCAAATAAAAATCTTTATTGTTCACAACTTGATTTAATTCCAATTGTAAGTCCCCCTCTATTGGGGTTGGTGGCTGACATTAACCTTATTATACTCCTTTCTTCAAGATTATACTTCAATCTGGGTCACATACCTCATCCTGAACA
The DNA here is from genome assembly GCA_004026805.1 of Lasiurus borealis. Lineage (NCBI taxonomy): Eukaryota > Metazoa > Chordata > Mammalia > Chiroptera > Vespertilionidae > Lasiurus > Lasiurus borealis. The sequence continues at coordinate 31,555 of PVJN01019978.1, forward strand.
TTGCAGACATCCCATTGAATTTTGGGGTTTATGCAGTCAACCACAGAACCATCCAAATCTCCTCTGGTCCTCTGTTAGGCCAGATGGCTCATGGCTTTGCCTTTTCTTGTTTCTCTTACAGTTACCAAAGAAGACCAAAACATTTAAGATAAAAGAGAGTGTAGATGCTCTTGGGTGGTGATAAAATTAACTTTTAGAGAAAGCCATGTCCTTTAAAAAGAACTCTCCGGGACAGCAGCCCAGGGAGTGCTGTGGTGGGTTAGAGTGATTTTTCTGAAAACACGCTAAAGCAGTGGTTCTCCACCTTTCTAATGCCACGATCGTTTAATACAGTTCCTCATGTTGTGGTGACCCTCAACCACTAAATTATTTTCCTTGCTACTTATAACTATAATTTTGCTACTGTTAATGAATTATAATGTAAATATCTGTGTTTTCCCATGGTCTTAGGCTCAACCTGTGGGTCGCAACCATCAGAAAACACAGATATTTACATTATGATTCATTACAGTTATGAAGTAGCAACGAAAATAATTTTATGGTTGGGGGTCACCACAACATGAGGAACTGTATTAAAGGGTTGTGGCATTAGAAAGGTTGAGGACCACTGCTCTAAAGTGACTCCAGAGGATTGTCCCAGCAAACAAAGGGATATGAGGAACCATCCATGTCAAGGAATCTCAGGGCTGAAGGAGACAGAGTCCTGGGGTTATGTAAAGAAGCATTTAGAGAGCCATGAGAGGATCTTTCTCAGAGCTTTACCATAACTCCCTGGTAGACTTTCTGGATATAAAGTTCACAAAAGTGTGAGGGCTTCCCCTAAGACTACAGTTTTTAATTCTTTTGTGTGTATATCCTGAAATTAAATTGCTGAATCACATGGTCATTCTAATTTTAATTTTTTAAGGAACCACCATACTGTTTGCTTTAGTGGCTGTAACATTTTCCACTAACAGTAACAAGAGTACCAATTTGTCCACATTCTCCCTGATAATGATTCTTTTTCTTTCAGTTTTTTTTTAATTTTATCTATTTATTTACTTATTTTATGGTAGCCATCCTAATAAGTCTGAAGTAGTATCTTCTTGCAGTTTTGATTTGCATTTCCCTAGTGATTAGGGATGGTGAGCATTTTTTCATGTGCTTAGTAGACATTTGCATATCTTCTTTGGAGAAATGTCTATGCAAGTCATTTGTCCATTTTTAAATGGGGTTGTTTTAGGAATTCTCTCCATATTGTTGTTATTTACACCTTATAAATATATGATATGCAAATATTTCCTCTCTTTATTTGATATACAAAATATTTAAATTTTCATTAAGTCCAATTTATCTATTTTTCTTGGTTGTATTTATTTTAAATTACCCTTTAAAATTATGTTATCTTTTAAAATTAGATTCTCAAGGTCATTAATTTTATTAAGAGTTTCTTCTCATGTACCAGGTATTATTTTTTAAATTAGCTAATCTTTCATTGATTTTTTTATCCCATATTTTTTACTTCCTTTACTTTTTCAGGTTAGTGTGTTAAAAGTGTATTAAGTTAGCTGCGTAATTCATTATTCTCATTCCTTATTGCTTAAAATATATAATGAAGTGAATTTACCCAGTGATTCTGTTTTTACCACAAACCACATATTTTGATAAATACTGCTCTTGGTTTAGGTACTTTCTAACAAGTTTATAATTACAGTTTTGATTTTCTCTCAAACTCAAGGGATTTTTATGAAAATTTCCTGATTGCCTGGTTAATAAGTAGACTCTTGTTTAATATGTGTTAATGCAACCCCATTAATTATATTCAATTCTCTTAATAATTTACTTCATACACTAAAGAATGACACAGATATTTAAACTATCCTATTATACTGAATTTCTTATGTTTCATATTGTTTGAAAATATAGTTTGATATTATTAATTGGAATATAAATTGCTTCTTCCAATGACATTGTTTACCAATTAAAAATGAACCATTGTCTTATTTTGTACAATTTTTCTTTTTCTTTTACTTTATCTGAAATTAATATTTTATTTGTTTTTCTATTCTTGACAGTTCTCATTTGTTTTTGAGAACTGCTTTGCATTTTTTATAGAAGAGGTGTTATGATCATTTACATTCACTGTCCATCTTGTTTGACCCTCCCTTAGGGTAACTTAAAAAACCTCGCAATGATTCTTTGAGTGATACAACCTCTTTCTTTTCTTTTAAATATATTTTATTGATTTTTTTACAGAGAGGAAGGGAGAAGGATAGAGAGTTAGAAACATGGATGAGAGAGAGACATCAATCAGCTGCCTCTTGCACATCCCCTACTGGGGATATGCCTACAACCAAGGTACATGCCCTGGGACCTTTCAGTCCGCAGACCGACGCTCTATCCACTGAGCCAAACCGGTTTTGGCGACACCATCTCTTTCTGAGAAGGCACAGTACTTACTCTACCCTCATCTCCAACCTGAGGCTTCTTACATCAGCTGAGTAAAGGTATGAGGACCAAGAAAAGGAATAGGAAGGATTAGGTAATGGGACTTATTTGGATCAGGTGCCTTATGGCAATGCGCAGATAACCACATTGTGATTCATCGGTACTAAGAATTCTAAGCACATCAGAACTAGGACTCATCTAATTCTCATAATAGCCCTATGAGAGGAGAGCTATTATTATGCCCACTTTAAAGGTGAATAAATAGAAACTGGAGATAATTTGTTCACAGCCATGTACCTAGCTGTCCACAGAGACAGGATTGGAAACCCAGACAGTGAGGTGCCAAGCACAGGTTTGTTTTTTTTATATATTTTATTGATTTTTTTATTTTTTCCAGAGAGGAAGAGAGAAGGATAGAGAGTTAGAAAGATCAATGAGAGAAAGACATTGATCAGCTGCCTCTTGCATGCCTCCCACTGTGGATGTGCCTGCAACCAAGGTACATGCCCTTGACTGGAATCGAACGTGGGACCTTTCAGTCTGTAGACAAACGCTCTATCCACTGAGCCAAACCGGTTTCGGCCAAGCACGGGTTTTCTACAGATCTATTATACTGCCTCTTATTTGTTAGCTCTTAATTGTAACTAATCTCTCTATAGTTCTTGTAATTTTTGCCCAAAACACTACTTAAGTAGTATATTTTCTGAGTTCTTATATGCCTTATTATTCTGTTCATATATGAAATACAGATTTATTTGTTTAGATTAACATGGAGAAAAGTCTTTAAACAAAAAGAGACTACCTCATAACCTTGCTGTGCTGTCTTTGGTATTCAGTGATACAGAGGTCTGATAGCTGGAGGATTATAAAATTTTAAAAATCTTTATTCATATTCACAAGGTGAAAAAAACATTATTTACAGAATAAATTTTGGGAAAAACCTTGTGGTTTTTTTTTTCCTTTTTATAAGAGACATGGATGGCCAAGACCTGTTTGGCTCAGTGGATAGAGCGTCGGCTTGCAGACTGAAAAGTCCCAGGTTCGATTCCAGTTGGGGGCATGTACCTTGCTTGCGGGCACATCTCCACTGTGGGGCATGCAGGAGGCAGCTGATCGATGTCTCTCTCTCATCAGGGTTTCTGACTTTCTATCTATCTCCCTTCCTCTCTATAGAAAATCAATAAAATATATTTTTTAAAAAAAGAGGAGATAGATAAACTACCAGGTCTGGAAGCAAGACTCCAAGAGCAAAGAAAGCTAGTTAGACTGGTGTGCATGAAGCAAGATAGGGAGAGAGGCAACATGGGAAGTCAGGGCAAGGAGAAAGGGAAGTAAGATCCAGCAAAAAGGCCCAAGAGCTTAGGTCATGCCCTGCAATGGTCCTCAGCACCTTCCCAAGTCTGCAAAATCATGCACTGGTTGGCTTTACAATGGACACCTGGCTCTGTAGAAACTGATGGACGGACTAAGTCTAGCATGCACATTGGAAAAGGTGGGCAGACAGTGCCTGGGAAGGCAATGGGAAGTAAGCAACGAAGCTAAAGAGAAAGAAAGTTCTCTGGGACGTTTCAGAAACCACTTGGGAAAGCTTCAGACCAACTCAAGCAAGGGAACTGGAGATTAAAGACAATTTACTCAGATCTTTCAGGCCCCCGTTGACATCTGGAGCAACTATTTTTCAAAGTTCGGTGGATATAATAAACCTATTGCAGTGTTCTAATTATGGATTTTACTAGCAAGTCATTAATCCCTGCTAGTTACAGGATCAGACAGTTTCTTTAGCACGAAAATATTTTTTTTAAATAATCACAGTAATTAGGAGGACAGGTACTGGACTCAAAGAGCCAAGGCATGCATCAAAGCTCTCTTGTGAGAGTTACAGAACCTTGGGCAAATTGCATCACCTGTGTGTGTCCAGGTTTCCTCATTTGAAAACAGAGATAAACGCTGCCCCTACCTGCTTTGGGCGGCGGTCATCATGTGCTGGCGATGTGTGCACACATACATACAGCACAGAGAAGGGACCTGATAAAAGTTAGTTGCCGTGATGCTTGCACATTGAACTATCAATTCTGTTCCAATTATTCTAGCTCCTTCCTCAGGAATGACTATAATTCTGGTGTTCTTTATTTATCCAGAGGAATTTATATTTCTCTTTTTTCATAATTTGCTTTGGCGTGCTATAATGGTAAAACCTCTCAGGTTTGTCCTCTAAATCACCGGTTTAATATTCCTTTATGTCTTGCTGGTTCTTCAGTGCCAATAATGAATACTTTAATTCTGCTACTATTTTTGGTTTGCTTGCAGTTAGTTGTTCCTTATTTTGCCCATCTCCTTCATCTCATCCACGGATGTTTTCATCTCATTACTTTCCCTCCTAATATGACTTTCAATTACTCTTTTATGGAGACAGGTTCCTATTGCTTCCTCCTAAGAATGCAAAACTATTTTCAAATGTTCCTCTGCTTTTCATATTAATGGCAGTTTCATAGCAGTTCACTTTTATTATATTTTTGATATGAAATGGTGCCATTATTTTAAGTGTTTTGTTTTTTATGGATCTCA
>PVJN01019979.1:0-36491 GCA_004026805.1 Lasiurus borealis
GGACCTCTGAGCGTTTCTATATTTGTTGAATAAGTATTTAAATGAATAAATAAAAAGGAAGTGGCCATGTTGAGTGTGATGAGAAGGGTAGCATCATGGAGTGTATGATAAAGAAGGAAAAAAATGCGTAGAACTGATAGTGGCTGTGAGCAAAGCCATGATAAGAAAACAAGTCTTCTCATTTGTAGTCCACAGTACACTGCCTTAATTAATCATAACCCTATGGTTATGTAAGTTACAGTAAAGTGAAAGTAAAAGAACAAGTGATTTAATAAATTGTTTCTTTAAAATCCACTTTAGGTTAATAACTACATTCATCTTTACTACTCAAGTAATTCAGGTACATAAAAGTTGCTCCAGAACTGTAATTCATTTGTTCTACTTTACATCTCTAAAGAACACGATTTCTAGAAATGAATAGGGAATCACAACAACTGGACTTTTATAGCTAAAAGATAATATATATATATATATATATATATATATATATATATATATATATATATATTGCTATAAATAAATCAATATTTTATTTGTGTTCTATAGACAAAGCATTTTTTTTCCTCTCTTAAATTACACCTTAATGATCTTGTAAGTGATATTGCACTCCAAAGAAAAGTTTATCAGTAAACTACAAAGGTGATCCTTTATGGGATATTAAAATAGACAAATAGTAATGCTTTATGTCCTGCATTGAGCAAGATAAGTACCTAGATTTTAAAGACCCAATTTGATCTCACTCTCAGATTATACTTCCAGAAAATTTCAGAGAAAATAGTAGAATAACTCATTTTTGTGGTAGATGGATAGTGTGGGAATAAAAGAATAAATAAATAGCATGGCATCCCTCCAAATGGAGAAAACTAATAACACTTATTCAAGCTAATAAGTATTTCTTTAAATCTAATATAGGTCAGGAAAAAAAAGGTCAGAGAGGTATTTTCTGTGTTTCTCTCCTGCATTCTTCCTCACAAAGACAATATATAAAATAATTTCATGAATATTCTTCTTGAAGGCTAGCAACTTACTATATTATTTAAAAATATTTCAGAAAGCATCACTGCTTAAGAGAGAATTAAATAACTTTTTCATCATTATTCTCCAGTTGAAATTTGTTTTGTAGATAGAAAATGTTATTTTATATTATCAGAATGTAAAAAAATAGATTTCAATATGGTACCCTTTGTATCACATTTGTTATGTCATTTTATCACATATGTGTTATGTTTACTTGATTACTACAAATGTAATATTACATTTTACAGGAAAAAAAATAAAGAAACAGGTTTAATATCTATATCTAACTTATTTTTTTCATTTAATTTGAAAACTAGAGGCCTGGTATACTGGGGAATGGGCCCTCAGCCCAACCTGCACCCTCTAGGAGTCCAGTACCTTTGGGGGATGTCTACCAGATGAATGTAAGCCAGCAGCTGGACATCCTTCTCACAACCTAGGATCCCTCTCACAGTCTCATACTTCTCTCTTCTTACCACACTTGCTCATCGCTCCTTGCAGCTCTGCTCACTTTTCCTTTGTGCTGCTGTGGAGGTGAGAGAGGCCGGCCGTGAGCCTGGCTTCTAGCTGAGTGGTGCTCCCCCTGTGGGAGTGCACTGACCACCAGGGAGCAGCTCCAGCATTGAGTGTTTGCCCCCTTGTGGTCAGTGTGCATCATAGCAACCAGTTGTTCCATCTTTAGGTCTATTTGCATATTAGGGTTTTTATTATATAGGATATAGAAAATTTGGTAAGAGTATCTAGGCAGAAAACAGATTATTTATAGAGGATCCAACATTCACTCCATGTTGTGTAGACTACTACTCTGGGGGAACCTCCACTGCTGAGAGATACCCCTCCTGAGTTTTAATTGCCACACATGGGTTCCAATCCATTTCACTTCTCTACCCTTCCTACCAATTTGGATGTAGCTTCTTCATATCCTTAATTATAGGATTTATGTTTTGCTAGTTTTCAGAGTGTTCTCAAGGGTGGTTGTTCTATAATTTAGTTCTAATTTTAATAGAGTCAATGGAGGAGGCATGCACACTGTTTCCATACCTGGTCATCATTTTATTTTCAAGAAGAAACTTAGTTATAATAATGAAAACGTGGTTTTAATAATGAAAAAAGTAGATTAAAATGATTAATTTTTTCTTAAAGATAATATTTCCAAAAGTCAATTCATCATTCATCTATTTTTAAAATTGACTTAAGCATTGGAAAACAATAATAGCATGAATTTTTTGTTGCTAAAACCTGAATTGCTTTTTACTGGAACCCCAGGGGATTCAATCTATCTTCCTGACATGCTCCTTGTATATTTTAACTATGTCCCCTTAACCCAGGGAGAAATGGTTATCTATTTCAGGATGGAGAAAATGTTCAACTATCCTGGTCTTATTATGTCTATGGTGAAGGCAATGTGAGGGTTCCAGAAGATGTTTGGTGGCTTTTGTCACTCACTTTTTTCTGAAGAATAACAAACTCCTATCAAGGCCTCACCATCTACTGCAGTTTACTAAACTCCTACATAATCTTTGACAAGTGAAGGGAAATATCACATAAATGTATTCATTTCTGTAAAATGTGCTTGATCTTGGCAGATTAAAGTATCAGTGAGAACTATATTGCTATTTTCTAGTTGGTGAAATATATCCAATAAATAATTACATGTAGCAATTAAAATGTTTAATAAGAAATGTTCCATAATGGATACAAGAGTGCAAGTGGATTTGAAAATCACAAGGTGAAAAGGTAAGAAAGGATCTGTGGCTTTTTTAAATTTTGTAGTTATAGCATATTTCAAGTGAAAAAAAAGGAATATGTTCTTCAACTTGCCATTATCAGACAGGAAAATGGGGAAAAGCTATACAATTAAGTCCTTGAACAATAAAGTGGTGCCAAACTTCGTGTAATTGAAAGTCTTTTCCCAAAACTGTAACCACTAATAGCTACAGTTGACCAGAAACTTTAACAATAACATAAACAGTTTATTAATGAATATTTTGCATGTTATGTGTATTATATGTTGTATTTTTACAGTGAATTAGAGAAAATAAAATAGTAATAAAAATCACAAGAAAGAAAATATACTTATGCTAATTATTTTAAAACTCCATATATAGGTAGACTCAGTTCAAATCCATGTTGTTCAAAGGTCAAAGATATTTAAATTTGCATTTGTACTATATTTTTTCTTTTATATTTGAACTAGAGTGCACAAAATTCATGCACAAAATTTGTGTGTGTGTGTGGGGGTATCCCTCAATCTGGGACCCCAACAGTTGGTCATCCCTCTCACAATCCAGGACCACTGGCTCCTACCTACTCACCTTCCTGCTGGTCTAATCATCCCTAACTGCCCCCCTTTTCAGCCTGGTCACCTCTAACTGCCTCTGCTTCAGGCCCCACCACCATGGATTTGTGCAGAAGGACATCCAATGGATGTCTGGAAGATGTCTGGTCTAATTAGCATATTACACTTTTACTAGTATAGATTATACAACATAAGCTTTAAAGTAGAATTGCATTAGAAATGAAGAGACATTTCATTAAAAATGTATATTTTTTAAATGATTCTAATCCACTTGTTTAAGACAAAAATCAAGTCTTTAAGAATAGGATTGCTTTCCTTAGCTGGTTTGGCTCAGTAGCTACAGCTTCAGCCTGAGGACTAAAGGGTCCCAGGTTCCATTTTGGTCAAGGTCACATGCCTGGTTTGGGCCCGATCTCCAATAGGGTGCATGCAGGAGGCATCTGATCAATGATTCTCTCTCATCATTGATGTTTCTCTCTCTTCTCCCTCTCCCTTCCTCTCTGAAATCAATAAAAATCTATTTAAAAAAATAAAATAATAAGATTGCTTTACTATCAAAGCCAAGTAAGCTGTGTCATTTGTTATCCCTGATAACGTCTGTCCAGCTCAGTTGCTAAGTGACTTCTCTGGGTTCTTATCAAATAAAATCTGGGAAGAAGCAACTACGCCCACCATTTATTTAGGCTATAAAGACTAAAAGTTGGAGAGGACAGAGTGCTTCTGGGGTAGAAGACAGTGAGAGTCAGTGGCTGGGAGGGAGGAAAGATGTGGGAATGCCCAGTGCCTGGAAGTACAGGAGGGTCTGGGATATGTAAATCTGCTGGGGGCAGGTTCAGAGGGAGGGTTGGGGTGCAGTTCCAGGATCACCTTCCTGCTAGGCTGCTCCTCCTCCCCTTAACCCCCTAACCTGTCCATTTGGATGAAGGGGGTAGGAAGAAGATATGCAATGCCTTGGAGGGGGGCACCACTCAGTCCCAGATCTCTCTGGGGCATGGGAAGGGTGTTTGTATTGGTTTATTTGATTCTTCTTACATGTTGAAAAGGGAAACGGGGGAGTGTGTTAGACATGATTTCCTTCTGCTTGCTCAGCAGAGCTGCCCCATGTGATACCTTTTCCCTAGCTAAGGTGCATGAGATCTCCAGGGACAAAACTGGGGCGCCCTGTTGTATTGTTTGGAGATTGCATTACACAGGAATCTGCCTGATCTAGGGATGTTTGGGGTTATTCACTGTGGGAAAGGCTCAATTTAAACAAAGCTGACACTTAGATAGGTGTTAGCTGAGCCATTTGTGGAGGGTTTATCATCCCTTCTGGCTGTTTCCTTGGAAACCAAAAGTTTTCAGTGCCGAGGGCCACCCCTGGGCTGGGCGGCCATCCCCATGCTGGGCTGCCTCTGGGCTGGGATGCACTAAGGCCACCCCAGTTGGGGCTGCGAAGAGGCCCTCCTGATGATGGCAGTCCCGGTCCACACACACCTGCTGTGCATGCCTCCTGCTGAGCTTAATGATGTATGGCATCCCAGCTAATTTGCATATACCTCTATTGTTACATAGAAAGTGATATCCAAATAAATACAACTTTGGAAATTAAATTGTTTGAATCTTGATTTCCTCTTATCATATGAAACTTTTAATACCCTGTGATAATATCCTCTTGTTACTAAAGACAGACACATAATGATACTATAGTTTCTGAATTTGTGAGTTTAATATACAAAAAAAAAAAATGTACTCATATAACATATGAAGAAACTTGACCAAAATAGCCTCAGAAGGCTTTTCTAAATATGATCAATTAAAACTGTTGTGAGTTAAGTTCCTACATGCAGTAAAATATATCCAGTAGTTCTCTAGCGGGTTTGGCTCAGTGGAGAGAGTGTCAATCTGAGAGGACTGAAGGGTCCTGGTTTGATCCTTGTAAAGAACACATAGCTTGATTGCAGGCTCCTCCCAGAACCCTGGTTAGGGTGCATGCAGAAGGCAACCAATTGTTGTGTTTCTCTTACACTGATGTTTTCTCTGTCTTTGCTTATTTTTTCCACCCCTAAAAATCAAAGGGAAAATATCCTTGGGTAAGGATTAACAACAACAAAAATTTTCAGTAGTTTACAAGTTTTATTTGTGTTTTTTAAAAAAAGTTTTGTACTATAGTTTACCTTGATAATTATATAAACTTTAATGTAATATAATAATTTGATTCTAATTGCATATGTACACACAATAAAACACATGCACACCCCTCCCACAAATGTGCTCTCAGTTAAGATATGTTTCCCATTATGTTTGATTATTATTTTTAAAATATACGTTTTATTGATTTTAGAGAGGAAGAGAGAGAGAAAGAGAGATAGAAAAATCAATGATGAAAGAGAATCATTGATGGGCTGCTTCCTCCATTCTTCCTACTAGGGGTAGAGCCTGCAACCTGGGCATGTGCCTTGACTGGAATCTAACCATGACCTCCTGATTCATCCGTCAATGGTCTATCACTGAGCCATGCCAGCTGGGCATGTTTGATTACTTATGAAGCTGTAGTTAGAATCACCAATTTCAATATTTGTTTCATCATTGTCATCATCATCATCAAAACATCACTATGTTCCAAGCCAATGCTTTGAATTCATTTTACATTATGCTTTCTTCCTCAGTCTTTTTTATTTAAATATTTCTGAAGTTACTTTTATTATAGTATTAATTCCACATTACCTTCTGTAATACACCTCCCCTTTTTTTTCTTTTTTACTTGGTAGCTTAAAACTTTCTAGATTGAAATGAACCATGATGGTGACTATGACATAAAAAATACTGTAGCAAATTTATGCACATGCAGTACTTGAGTATGGTGGGGTGAAAAAAATTATGAGATTCATGATAATATGTCCTTTTTTATTCCTGGCTTCTTACTTATTAGCTTTACAACTTCAGAAAAGCCAAAGTTTATTGATTTTCACAGTATTGTGGTAAAGAAAATGTGATAATTGAAATTATAGTGAAACATAAAGTGTTTTATAATTCAAGGCTATAAAAATGGAAAAGTGAGTTCTTTGTTAAATACCTACAACAAAGATCCTCAGAAAGTATTTTCTTCTGATCTGGGAATCGTAATGCAGTGGATGGTTATGCTTGGTAAAAGTCACTTGTATTCTTACAATGATGGCCCCAATTAATTGAAAGTTGCCCTGACCTCCAAAAAAAAAATTTTTTTTTAACATTTAGGATATAGTAAGCATAGGTTTCTACTTCAAAAGTAGAGAATTGGTTCAGATCTTTTCTATCCTATACTATAAAAGGTTAATATGCAAATCAACTGAACAGTGGAATGACCAGTCATTATGATGCACACTGATCACCAGGGGCCAGATGCTCAGTGTAAGTGCTGCCCCTTGGTGGTCAATGCGCTCCAACAGGGGGAACACCACTCAGCCAGAAGCTGGGCTCAGGGCTGGCAAGTGCAGTCTTGGTAGCAGGAACCTCTCCTGCCTCTGCAGCAACACTAAGGATGTGTGACTGCCACATTAGTCAGACATCCCCCAGGACTTCTGGACTGAAAGGACACAGGCCAGGCTGAGGGACCCTCCTAAGTTCAAAAATTTCATATACTAGGCCTTTAGTCTATAATAATAAAAGCATAATATGCAAATCAACCAAATAACAGAACTGTCTGGACAACTTTCCAGATAGCCTTGTCGACAAAGCCAGGGCTATGAAGGCCTACTCTTGCAGGAATTTCATGCATCAGGACTCTGGTAGAATATAATAGTTAATGTTTAAGAGTCCAGAATCAGTCTGTCTGAATTAAATGCTGCTTTTCAATATCAAACTTTGGAATCTTGGCAAATTACTGCATGACTCAGATTATAATACATGAAAGCAAGGATGTGACATGTTTAGCAATATATGTAGGTTTAAACAATGTCATAGGAACAGTAATTAATTTTAGTGTTGGTGTTGTTACTGTTATTTTTATTAAAGGTATTAAAGGACAAAAAACTGTAGACTTGAAAATGACCTTCTTTAGAACTTGAGGAAGACATATATCTTAGTTCTCTAGCTTAGTAATGAATCAATCAGATTTGATTAATTAAATCCTTTCAAATACAACTGCTTATCTCATTGAATTCTGAAGAGTAGCTTATAACTTGGTACTATATGACTAAATGTGGATAATGGAGAAAGACAAGATATTAAGAGTGTTTTATAGATCCTTTGGGATTTTATTTGAATAAATAATTAATTCGATATTCACTTAACTATGTTCAGAACTTAAAATACTTTGATCATTCTTGGTTTTAATGATGGCTTACTTAACTGTACTTCATTCAACTATATTATGGAGTAGAATATCTTTAAATTTGTAATTAGACAATAGTGTAGATAATTACCCCTTAAAAGCTTATATGAATATAGAATATCAGTATTTGATTCTACTTCTTAAAGATTCGAATCAAACTTTATTATAGGTAGATTAGTCATTTATAGATAAATTATACATGCCACTTTTTCTATTGAAATGTTATGTCCTTTTCAGTTGAGGCTTATTGTGCTTGAGACTGCTGTCCTGAAATGAGAATATATATCTTTATATTCAAAGGAATGTGTTTAGGATGCCATCTTGTTCCTTGTGGAAAGTGTTATACTTCTATTTTCATATTAGCAAAGAAAATATTAGATGAAATGAATTGAAAATGTTAAGCTCATATATAAGCTGAAGTTTAGAATCTTTAATTAACCTTTTATATTTATTTATTTAAAAATAATGAGGGGATGTGATTTTTATATTGCAATTATTCCAGAAAAAAAAGCTTTTCTCCTGGAAACATTTTGCTTTATACTAACTTTGTAAAAATGATCTTAATAGTTTCATATTCGTTAGCGAGAAGTTACTGAGTTTGTACTATGAACAGACTACTAAATGAAGAGTAAGAGAATGAGACTAAATATCATCACAAAACTCTGTTATACTGTACTCTCAAGGTCCCTTTGTACAGGGCCTACTGAGATTTACGTTCAAACAGGAAAATTGAGATTTCCTGTCTGTCAGCAATAACTGTCAAATGCTGGGGAGGGATGCCCTACATACAGGAACTGTTGAAAACAGCAGAAATACTGAAAACATTTTTTTAGGAAACCAGTGCTAACATAAAGCACACATCCAAAGAGTTGTGAAGGAATTTTAAGCCTGGGGAGTACTGAAGAGCCTAAACTAATACTAAATCCAAATCCATTGTTTCCTCAATACCAATAAGAATATATATAAACAGAAGAGGAAGTATACTCACTTTCAGGAATAAATTCTATTTACCACATATGATAGAATATTATAGTAATATAATATTGGTGAAAAGAAATAAATAAGAATGTGTAAAACCTTTATGGATAAAATTTTAAGACTTCACAATTATATTAAAAATATCTCAAAAGTAGATATATACTATTTAGTTAAATAAAAAAGCTTAACATTATAGCAGATTTTAATTTTCTCTAAATTGATATATAGATTCAATTAAATCATATTAAAATTATGAATGTATGTTGTGGTATTTGATATGGCAAGTATAAAATTTTAATATAAATACAATTGTTTACAGAAAGCCAAGTGACAGTCAAATAGTGACTTTATGTGAACTTGATAACACAGAGATGAAATTGGCAGATGAAGAAAGTCTCATTCTTTTGTTGTGGTTGTTGATGCAAGTATCTGATCAAAAAAGGAATTGAATTCTTACCTCAAAAAATATACAGTTAATAATTCAAAAAATGTAAATATATAGTACTCTAAATGTTCAAAATACAGTCCAAGAAAACAATGATTACAGGACATTTTATACAGGATAAAAAAATTAAAACAGAAGTACCCTTGCTGGTATGGCTTAGTTGGTTGAGCATCAGCCCATACACCAAAGGGTTGATAGTTTGATTCCCCAGGTCAGTGCACATGTCCATGTTGCAGGTCCATCCCCAGGAGAGGGTTGCAAGAGGCAACTGATATCACATTGATGTCTCTCACTCTCCCTTTCTCTCTCTCTAAAAATTAATAAAATAAAGTCTTTAAAATATTTTAGAAAATATTAATAAACTAGAGGACTGGTGCATTAAATTCTTGCACTTGGGGAAGGGTTATTGTCCCATAGTCCAGCCTGTTCCCTCTCACAGTCTGGGAGCCCATGGAGGATGTCCGACTAACAGCTTAGGCCCACACCCCAAGCTGGCAGTCAGATGTCCTTAGCACTGCCACAGAGGCAGAATAGACTCCTGCCACTACTGCTGTGTTCAGCAGCAGTGAGCCTGACTCAGGGTTTCTGGCTGAGCAGCACTCCTTCTGAGTGAGCCCACTGACAACCAGGGAGAAGCTCCTGCATTGAGCATCTGCCCCTGATGGTCAGTACACATCATAGTGACTGTTCATTCCGTCATTTGGTAGATTTGCATATTAGCCCTTATTCTATAGGATTACCCAATATTAACAACTTTAACATATTAAAAATCTGTAAGGAAGGGGAAAGAAATACCACAAACTCTTGGAATGAATTTAACTGTTAAAAGATTAGTTACTAAATATAAAATAATATTTATGAGTCAACATGAAAAAAAAACTAAAAGAAAATATGTTCAAAGAAGAGAAAGTAGAAATTGCCATCATTTTGATAGATAGGAAGAGATAGGTAGGTAAGTAGGTAGGTAGATCAATAGGTAGATCTGTCATGATAGATATATCAGTAATCAGGGTAATATAGAGTGACACCTAGGCTAAATGTAGGCACTACCAGTATTTTCTACATGAAATGAACATCTTTTAGAAAACAGATGTTGCTAATGGCTAGATGTGGAATAGCAAGCACTGTAGGTGGAGTGTTAATTGGTAAAACTGCTTTAAGTAACTGAGCATACCTTAAGACCTGAAGATTACACTCCTAAGTATCTGACACAGAGTACCTTTATACTTCTGCACCATATACACATAAGAATGTAAAAGTCAGCATATGTATGTTTGACATAGCTCTCAACTTGTAAGCTCTCTCTTGACTTGGATCCCACAATCAGGTTTTATCACAGTGCATTTCTTTTAAAGCACATTTCTTTTAACAGTACATATGTGTTTTCATATATTGTTTATATGTTTACTATATACTTTAACATTTTAAATTATATTTGGTAATTATTGCATACATACGGTGTCCTGAAAAAATATACACCCATTTTGAATTATTATAAAGGCAGTGTTTATTAAAACATATTTCATTTCAAAATTGAGCTATCAGTTGTTAATATTTTTATACATTTTGGGGAAGTCCCTATATATACTTGCTTATATATATATTATTACAAAATAAATAAATTTACATAAGCTAAATAAATCACTAATCTACATATAAACACTAATACTTTAGTTATAAATTCATGTATCAATGCTTTAATGAATGTTCAAATATATATTTAGTATTAACATACTTAGTATAAACTACTTATATACAAATAAACAACATACATATGATTTTATATAAAATATTCTCTTATAGTTAATTTGAAGCTATTGATTGTGTATTAAGTTTAAGGAGTGTTGGTATATATTTGCATATAGACACATGGAGTTAAGTGTATAATGCAATTGCAAATACAAAATTTTTTTTTCAAAGTGTAAAAAATTAAAATAATTAAGTATATTTAATTAATAGGATCTGAGCAAAGGCACTTTTAACACAAGTTGTATGTAATCATATTAATAATAAAGAAATCCATAAATCTATTATTTTTCTTAACATATGTAATGATGTTGTTTTATTTTAAGAAATTTTAGAATTGTAATTACATACCTTTGTTCATTATAGTTTTGGAAATGAACATTTCCAAAATGTGTGATTATTATTATTCATGTGTTGGTTGTAGATAGCTGGTATAAAATCATCTAACATTTATTTCTTGAGTGCAATAGTCTGAAAGATGTAGGTTTAGCTAAAAGTGCTCTATAAAAATGAATAGTTGAGGGGTAGAAATATGCATTGCAAAAACATTACAAAAAATGGACAAAGGATAAATCAGATTAACCCATTGTTTGAGGAAAGTGTTATGTGAACTTCCATAAAATCATGTCACACTGACTTGTATAAAAAAAGTAATTAGGGCTTTGTGGTTGAAAGCTGTGAGGTGAGTAGCAAACCAATTTTCAAATTATCATATGTTTAACCAATAAAATTATTCCACAAATGCTCATAAATCCTGCCAGATATGATGATGTCACTTTATTATAAAATATTATTGAACATGAGAATGAATATATATATATATAGTCCTTCAGTGTTATTTCTTTAGTCTAATGCATGGATAATTGTTAGAAAACATATATGCCAAATGTCTGCCATGCTTCATGTGAACTGTAATATGATTTCCCTAGCAGAGAAAATAAGACTCTCACCATCTCCCGGAACTCTTCTGTGTAGGTAATTCCTCACATAGCAGTAGCTGGAGTGTGCTTACAATATGCATGCATAGTATAGTAGTACAGTATTAGAACTTGGGTTATTAATTTAGGATTTAGGTATCATTTGCCAATACTTTATGATTGTGAACATTTTCCAAATTGCTACAAACCATCCTATATAATAAAAGTGTAATATGCAAATCAACCAAAAGGCTGAAAAGTGGTTAGTTAGGGGCCCAGACATCACTGCATGATCACCCCGCAGAGGGAGACCCAGGTCACCAACCAGTGGGCAGAGGGGATGGGCAGTGCCTCCCTATGCAAGGGGAACCTGTGTCCCAGGTTCTTGCCAGCAGCCAGAAGGAAGCCCGGGGCCTGCGTACCAGAGGGAAGCTGGTGTTGACAGACAGGAAAAGAAAGGTTTACTCTTGCACAAATTTCATGCATTGGGCCTCTAATCCTATATCATAAAGATGTAACATGCAAATTGACCATCACTCCAACACACAAGATAGCCACTCCCATTGGTCAAAGATGGCTGGCCCCATGTGGACACAAGATGGCCACCACAAGATGATCAGGAAGGGAGGGCAGTTGTGAGTGATCAGGCCATCAGAGGAAGGCCATTGGGAGGGACCAAGCCTGCAGGGAAGGGAGTTAGGTGTGACTGGGCTGGCAGAGGAAGGCATTTGGGAGTTACCAGACCTGCAAGGAAAGGCAGGTGGGGTAATTGGGCTGGCAGAGAAGGGAAATTGGGAGTGACCAGGCGTGCAGGGGAGATAATTAGGGGTGACCATACTGGCAAGGGAAGGTAGTTAAGGGTTACTGGGCCAGCAAGAGAGGGAAGTTGGGGGCCATAGGGCCAGCAAGGGAGCAGTTAGGTGTTGATCATGCTGGCAGGTGATTAGTGAGGGTGTGATCAAGCTGGCAGGCAGAAGAACTTAAGGGCAATCAGGAAGGCAGGCAGACAAGCAGTTGGGAGCCAGCAGTACTGGATTGTGTGAGGGATGTCCCAGATTGGAGAGGGTACAGGCTGGCATGAGAGACACACAACTCCCCCTCTGCACTAAGTTCATGCACCAGGCCTCTAGTATTTAATAAGGGAATATTTTCACGAATGGTACAATTTATAGCATCCTGCTTTCCACCTCATATATGTTTCTAAGCTTTCAAAAACTATGCTAGGAAAAGCAACTCTGTCTGTACAGGTCAAGTGAGAAAGGACAATCTTGCCTTTTCTCAGAAGTAGAAGGAAGAGAAATGTCTCTGAAAGACAGAAACAAGCATAAACACAATGTTTATGAGGATCCTTCTTACAGCACAAACTTTATAAGTGGTCTTCAAGTAATTCAGAAGGAGAAAACTTCATAATTTAGAAAGTGTGACAAGATGGGATGTAAATATTTGCACCTGGATAAATCCTTTAAAAAAATGTACCAGGTTGTAAATAAATAATATTTATTTTTTAGCAATGTACTTGGAAAAATGTACAACAAACACACAATAGTAAAAGTTAATTTTGAAATGAGATTTCAATGATTTAAAATTTAAGTTAAACTCACCACCAAAAATTAAACATTATATCTATTGAAAAGTTTCTCTCCAAACCTTGCACTTTAAGTGATAAAAATAATTCAGGTATTAATTTGATGTATATGAGATGTTTTTCACCCACTTAAGTAAATACAATCCTATCTAATAAAATAGTAATATGCAAATTAACCATCACCCTTTTACAGGCACAAGCCACGCATACAAGCCAATCAGGAGCAAGTATGCAAATTAGCCCAGCCAAGATGGCTGTGGCCATGGAAAGAGCAGGAGGGAGGCTTGGGTTTCTGATGGAGGAAGCAAAGCTTTCTACACACCCTGGCTGGCCCAGGCTTCTACTCCAGGCTACAAAGTTTCAATTATAGAAGATAAATAAATCCCAACAGAAATGGCTGCCACTACAGAGCAAGCAGAAGGCTTGGTTCCATTTCAGGCTATAAAGTTTCAATTGTAGAATATAAATAAGTCCCAGATACCAGGGCCTCTGCTTGGGTCACCAGAGGGCATGGCTGGCCTGCAAACAACCACAGGCCTCTCACCTTATCCACCCCATGCACCAAGGGCACCCCCACTCTGATTCGGGACACCCTTCAGGGCAAACCAGCTGGTCCCCACCCATTCACCAGGTCTCTATCCTATCTAAAAAAAGAGTAATATGAAAATTGACCATTACTCTAACACACAAAATGGCTGCCCCCATGTGGACACAAAATCCCCACCACAAGAGGGCCAGCAGGGGAGGGCAGTTGGCAGGGACCAGGCCCTGCAAGGGAGGGCATTGTGGGAGATCAAGCCAGCAGGAGAGGGCAGTTGGGAAAGACCAGGCCTTCAAGGTAGGGCAGTTGGGGGCAATAAAGCCTGCACGGGAGGGCAGTTAAGGGCAATAAGGCTGGCAGGGGAGCAGTTAGGTATTAATCAGGCTGGCAGGGGAGTGGTTAGGAGGTGCTCAGGCTGGCAGGCAGAAATGATTAGGGACAATCAGGAAGGCAGGCAAGCAGTTGGGAGCCAGCAGTCCTGGATTGTAAGAGGGATGTCCAACTGTCCCACTGGGATCGGGCCTAACCTGGCAGTTTGGCATCCCTTGAGGGGTTGCAGATTGGAGATGGTTCAGGCTTATCTTTGGATAAACAATGAACTCAGAAGCTTATTCAGTAATCAGATCTACCTATCTATCTATCTATCATCTACCTATCTATCATCTATCTATCTATCTATCTATCTATCTATCTATCTATCTATCTTATATCTATCTATACTAGAGGCCCAATGCATGAAATTCTCGAAAGGGGCTTGGCCCTCACAGCCCCAGCTCTGTCAAGAAGATTGTCTGGATGGTTGTTCTGCTGTTTCACCTAATTAGTATATTAACTCTTTAATATATGGGATATTAATATACATATCTATCTATATACATAGTTTCCCAAAATATGTATAAATACTTTAACAGATGGTAGCTCAATTTTGAAATAAAATGTATTTTAATAAACATTGCCTTTATAATTATTCAAATTGTATGTATACATTTTTGGGATATCATATATATGTGTGTGTGTGTGTGTGTGTGTGTGTATGTGAGTATGAATATCTATGTACATAAAAATGCACCTCCCACATGGACATATATATTATTGATACTCTCTTTTATGCAAGTAACATAAAAGTATATGTAATAAGAGCTCTTTCTCTGTAAAATCTATTTACTAGAAATATAATATTTTTTGGAATGTGATCTTATAATCCTGCATGAAGTTTCAAAATCTTGTAATCTGTGAGAATTTCTTTATATATTTAAAATTATAATCATGTACAAGCAAGATTGAAACATTCTTATATGTTTTCTAGACTCCTGGTACATGAAATTCGTGCACTTGGGGGTCCCTCAGTCAAGGCTGCACCCTCTCACAGGAAAACGGGCCTTAGCCATCAGTTGGTCATCTCTAGTACTGCCATGGAGGTGGGAGAGCCTCCTCTCACTGCTGCTCCCGCTGTGTGATCAGGCCAAAACTGACTTTATGACATCCCTTGAGGGGTCCCAGGTTGTGAGAGGGTGCAGGCTAGGCTGAGGGACCCCACTGGTGCACGACCAGACCTGGGGAGAGACGCAGGAGGTTGACCAACTGGGGAGGGATCATAGGAGGATCCAGGGCTTGTCTGGCCAGTCTTGTTCACTCCCTATCAGCGGACCCTAGCAGCAAGCTAACCTACTGGTCAGAGTATCTGCTGCCTGGTGGTTAGTGCACATCATAATGACTGGTTGACTGTCTGCCCCTGGTGGTCAGTGCATGTCATAGAATGTGGTTGAACGGCCTTAGCACATCATTAGCATATTACACTTTGATCGGTTGAATGGCCGACTGGTGGATTGGACAATTTGCATATTAGACTTTTATTTTATAGGATTTTAAAACATTATGTGAAATACATTGATTCTTTTAATAAAAAATAAATCCTTTTGAGCAGCACAACATCAAATTTTGAATGGGGATCCTGGAAAAATTGTGAAAAATACTTAATACGCTTTTAAAAATAAATGATATTTTTGATGTAAATGATGCACATTATGCTTAGTGGATTGTCATTAAAACTAGGCCATTCAAAGATGTGATTTGAAAAGTGGTATGAGATCTGAGATGAAAAAATTTTAATATTCAGCCATGAGTGTTGTGCTAATTAAACTGCATAATCAAGTAATGTCAAGGATTTAAAGATTATTATGAGCTGCTTCAGAATAAGTGTGGAAAATGAGTGAGGATTAGTTACTGTTTATTCTTTTTAACTCCTTTAAAACTTGCATACATTCAAACTGGAGGTGGCATGTAGGAAAATAAGAAATTTCTACAGACAAGCCTTTTTTCTCCCCACTTGGAAACTTCTCTTTCCATCTTGACCCAGTCTTTTCAATTTGGTCCTATTGAATTTTCCTTCAGTGCAAATCTATTATTTCATTAATTTGGTTGCTGCCAATTATTTAGTTTCAAACTTCTAAGTTATGGTTAATTTAATACACTAGGCTCTGCACCTACTTAAGCCCAGAAGGCCACCAGTAGACTCACAGTACAAGACTTTTTTCATATGTACAAAAACCAGATGTGTAGGACACACATCTGAATGTCAGCGTCTCCTTCCACTTGCTTTAAATATTACAGTATTTTTTAATTGTGGTAAATGTTGGTTATATTAAATGGAGATAAATGGTGATGTGAGGTAGGAATTTTATTTTAATACTAATATTTCATTTCTTGAGACCATTTTGAAATTATTCTTTTTGGTGATTATGGTAGAAAATAGCATTAGTATCTTAAGAGTATTTTAACAAATATTATGCCCTATGTAGAATATGCTCTGCTATTGCCTGTTGTTGCTGATTGATTATGCCTTTATGTAGACTTTAATTTGAAATGAAGTACAAAAGATCTGCATGCCTGATAATTCCATCTTCATTACCTTAAAATGACCAGCTTTTTGCATCATATTTGTTTAGCAGTTATGTATAGTATATATACTGATTACATATGATAGAGAACTAGAATGAACTAGAGAACTAAAAGCTTTTATTTAAATTTCCATGTCTCTTATGTGTTTTGCATAGCCATTTTATTTTTTGTTTTGCTTTCTTAAGATATTACATATGTATTCTCATCCCCACATAGCCCCTTTCCACCCTCCCTGCTCGTGCCCTCACCCGCCTAGTGTCTGTGTCCATTGGTTTTACTTATATGCATGTATACAATTCCTTTGGTTTATCTCTCCCCCTTCTCCCCACCCTCCCCTGCCTTTCCTCTGAGGTTTGATGATCTGATCAATGCTCCTCTGTCTCTGGATCTGTTTTGGTTCATCAGTTTATGTTGTTCACTAGGTTCCATAAATGAGTGAGGTCATGTGATATTTATCTTTCTCTGCTGGCTTATTTTGCTGAGCATCATGCTCTCCAGGTCCATCCATTTGTTGCAAATGGTAGGAGTTCCTTCCTTTCTACAGCACCATAGTATTGCATTTTGTAGATGTACCACCCTTTTCTGATACACTCACCTGCTCATGGGCATTTAGGCTACTAGCTATTATATATTTTGCTGCCAAGAACGTAGGGGTACGTATATCCTTTCTGATTGATGTTTCTAGTTTCTTGGGATATATTCTTAGAAGTGGAATTGTTATGTCAAATGGGAGTTTTATTTTTATTTTATTTTTTTAGTAAATTCCATACTGTTCTCAACAGTGGCTGCACCCCTCTGCATTCCCACCAGCAGTTCCTTTTTCTCCGCATCCTCACCAACACTTGTCATTTGTTGATTTGTTGATGATAACCATTCTGACAGGTGTGAAATTGTACCTCATTGACATTTTAATTTACATCTCTCAGATGATTAGTGACTTTGAACATGTTTTCATATGTCTCTTGGCCTTCTGTATGTCATCTTTCAAAAAGTATTTATTTAGGACTGTTGCCCCCCTTTTTTTTATTGGATTGTTTATCTTCCTTTGGATAAGTTGTATGAGTTCCCTGTAAATGTTGGCCTGATACTGACACAAGAGCAGACATACAGATCAATGGAATAGTATAGAGAACCCATAAATTGACCCAATAAGGCAAGAGAACAATGGAGTCAAGACAGTCCCTTCAATAAATGGTGTTGGTAAAGTTGGACAGATACATGCAAACAAATGAAACTAGATCACCAACTTAGACCATACACAAAAATAAACTCAAAATGGATAAAGGACTTAAACTTAAGATGGGAAACCATAAACATCTTAGAGGAACCCACAGCCAGCAAAATCTCAAACATATGCTGAAGTAATTTCTTTACTGATTTAGCTCCTAGGACAATGGAAACTAAAGATAAAATAAACAAATGGGACTATATCAAAATAAAAAGCTTCTGCACAGCAAAAGAAATCATCAACAAAACAACAAGAAAGTCCATTGGGAGAACATATTTGCCAGTGTTCTCTCTGATCAGGGTTTTATCTCCAACATTTACAGGCAAGTCATACAATTTGCATTGCTGTGTTTTAAAGAGATTGAATTTGACATTCCCTGGTATACAATGTAACTTCACTCCAGTGGTGCTGAAGAATAGGCTTAACTTTGCTCTTCTAAGTAGGATAGAGTCAGCTATTATTATGAAGTAATTTTATTTTCTTATAAAATTGCTGCTCCAGAATAGATTTAGTGACTACCAAGTCCATGCTTTGAAATTTTAATTACACTTTGTTTATAAGTCTCTTAGGTCATATCATGTTTTGCTATGTGTGTATTTTTTCTCTCATTTGATTGATTTTAGCTTTCCTACTGATTTGCTTCTAAGACTTTGTAGGGATAGTTAGCATTTTTCTTTATGTAGTATAGCAACTAGAGTGCATCACACTATGATTTAATACAATTATTAAAATTTTTTTGTAGCTTGTTAGTACTATGTAAAGATATTGGTATTTCTAGGCTTTTTCTCTACATGAAGGCATAGAATGATATGTTTAAATCAGTACTAAACTAAAAATGTTGTTTCTAGATTTGCTATTATTGACTTTGGAGAAAACAAAAAATGAAGAAATAAAGGAGATTCAAGTATATGATTTCAAAATTTCTTTTATAAATTTAAATTTATTCATTTATATAGTTTCCATAGAAAAACTGAAAACCTACTTTTGTCCCACTTGGCATTTGCTGTAATTATCAATTAAGAATTAAAAAGATTATTTGATTTAAAATCTTTCACAACTTACTTAAATATTTATATTTAGTATAAGCCTTATTGATTTGTAAACTATTTAAACTACTTTATTTGTACCTAGAAATCTATTAAATTGTCCATACATTACATACAAAGCAGATAACAATTCTGAAAGCTGGGAGTAAGTCAGAACAATTATATTGAAAATTTGGGTTAAAAATTTATTGCTATAATTTTCTAAATATATTTTTATTTTAATTGAGGATGTATTTATTTTTATGTGTAACTATAATAGCTTGCAAGAGATTATTAGTTCAGCAATGGAGCTTAAATTACCTCTTATATTTTGTTTACCTAGTTCATAAACTTCTTACTTTAATTGTCTTTAAATAATTTAAAAATTTTTAAATAAAACTTTCAAGTAAAATTTATTACTTATAATAAAATCAACCATATTGAATCAAATATGTTACTTCTAATAGGATTAGTAATATTTTTTTCCTTAAGCCATTTATTTTTATGGAAATCAGCAATAGATAACTGGGCTGAAACTCTTATGTTTAACATATTAATATAAGGAATAAATAAGAAACATTTATTTTGGAAAAGCAAAATATAATTTGCTGATTCTTATGAATTTTTCTTCAAAGTCAAAGGTGTTTTAAAAACTTTACAGTATTTGATGTATTTATGCTTAAATTTCTTCAATACATAAGATATTTGTATTTGTGCTCTTTAGTCCAATTACATATAATCCAAGTTACAAATGTATCATAAGAATTGTTGCCTGTTTTTCATAAAATTATCAAGACTATTTTACTTTGAGTAAAACAAACCAAAAAAACAAAAACAAAAAAGTAACTATTTTCTTACTTGGTAAAATTACTTTTAATTTATAAATAAACAAAAATATTTACTTTTAGGAAATAACTGTATAAAATTTATTTAAAATACTTTATTTGTAATATTAATATGTATATCAAAATATTTTGACTTATTTTGAATATATTGTTACATATTTTTGCAATAATGTTTGAAACATCTACTGAACTAATCTCATAAATAGATTCATTCTCTTTTACCACCTTTTATTTCAGTTTCTCTTTTCATGTGTTATCTTGATTTATTCCTGCTGTAGATCAGCTCCTTCCACAGGGTTAGAGTGAGGTGGTGGGGGGTAGGATTTTAGTGCAGGGCTTCCTGATCTCACTTCTCTCATGCTCACCACCAGAGAAGGCATAAACTGCTCCCTTAGGGCTAGTATTTTTAAAATCCCAGGTAAGAACATGATTGGCTTATCTGCAATCAGGTCCTCACCCCGAATAAAGTCAACAGCAAGGAGAAGACATAGAGTTGCACCACAAGGTGCACATCTGTGAGGCTGGGAATGTTCAGATGGGACTTGTTATCATGGGTTGACTATATGTGGCTTCTTGTTGAATTTCTCTTGTTGAAGATCATTTTTATATGACCTATATTGGGCTTTCTTTCTGCATAATCTCTTATGTCTTCACAACCACCCATAAAGTAACTGCCATCACCCCAGTTCACAGTATAGACAGTTAAGGTCCAGAGAGGTTAAAATACTTGTTTGTATCTTAATGCTAGTGCTAGTCTACTCTCAAAGCTCAGAGAGAACATGTACTGGGTCTGCATTTCGCTCTCCAGTAGTTTTAAGTATATCATATTGTTGTTCAACTAATCTCTTGAACTCACTTTGCAAAATCAAAATGCTCTCTCTTTCTGTTATTACATGTGTATATGTATCTTTCTATATATGATTTTATATAGGGATCCAATATATATGATTTTATATAGAATCATGCCTAAACCAGCAGTGAGATATGCCTCTCCAAATCCATGTCTACCGCCTCCTAATCACTTGCCTGCCTGCCTGATTGCCCCTAACCAACTTTGCCTTGAACCCTGAAGCAGTAGCTTCATCCAGAAGGACATCTAGAAGGTTGTTCAGCTGCCCAGTCTAATTAGCATATTATGCTTTAATTATCCTATCAAATATAAGAGTAATATGCAAATTGATTGTCACTCCAACACCCCAAGATGGCTGCCCACATGTGGTCAAAGATGGCTGCCTCCATGTGGACACAAGGTGGGCACCACAAGATGGCCAGCAGGGAAGTGCAATTGGGAGGGCCCAGACCTGCAAGGGAGGGCAGTTGGGTATGATCAAGCCTACAAAGGAGGGCAGTTAGGGCTGAGCAGGCCATGGGAAAAGGGAAGTTGGGGGCAACCAGGCCTGCAGGGAAGGGTAGTTGGAGGGGAACCAGAACTGCAGAGGAGAAGAGTTGAGGGGACTCAGGCCTGGAGGGGAGGTCAGTTTGGGGGTATCCAGGCCTGCAGGGGAAAGAAGGTAGGGGTAATGAGGCCAGCAGGGGAGGGCAGTTAGGGGTGACCAGGCTGGGGGTATGGACCCTGGTGCTGCTTGGCACCAGCACCTATAAGCCCAGAGTGGCTGGGAGCATTCTGGGACTCCAGTCACTCAGGGCCTACATGTGGGCCTACAATCTAGGAGCAGCCTGGGTCCCAAAGACATTCCTGAGACCCAGACATATGCAAATTAATCCATCATCTTTGTCTTGTTAATTTGCATACCCATTCCTGATTGGCTGGTGAGCATAGTGGAGGTACAGTCAATTTACATGTTTATCTTTTAATATTGATAGATAGATAGATAGATAGATAGATAGATAGATATAGCAACAATAAAAAAATGGAAGGTTTCAACAGTAGACAAAAAAAGCAATTGTCAACCTGCGGTCTACAGATCCCGGGTGGTCCTTGAGATCCAAAGGGTTGGGAACCACTGGACTAGAAGGACCGGAGGACCAAGTTAGTAAATATGAAGATAGGCAAAAGTACACATCTAATCTGAACATCAATTGAAGAAAAAAATTAGAAGGGAGGAGAATCTAAGGGAGCTTTAGGACAACATAAAACAAAGTAGCATACATGTAATAGCAGTGCCAGAAGGATAAGAAGAGGAACAAGGATTAGAAATCCTATTTGAAGAGATAATGACAGAAAATGTCCCTGATTTGGGGATGAAAAAAAAATCACACATGCACAAAGAGTCCCAAATAAAATGAACAAAAATTACCTCGAATAGCCTCAGCAATCCGGAAAAAAAAAAAAAAAAAAACAAAAAAACAAAACAAAAAAAAAAAACAAAAAAACAAACCACAAAGTTGGTGGGATCACAATACCAGATATCAAGCTATATTACAAAGCCAATGTTCTCAAAATTGCTTTTTACTGGCATGAAAACAGACATATAGACCAATGGCACAGAACAGAGAACCCAGAAAACACCCCAAGCTGTTATGTTCAATTAATATTTGACAAAGGAGGAAAAAGCATACATTGGAGTCAAGACAGTCTCTTCAATAAATGGTGTTGGGAAAATTGGACAGATACTCACAAAAAATTTAAACTAGACCAGTGATTTACACCACACTCAAAAATAAACTTAAAATGGATAAAGGACTTAAAAGTAAGATGGAAAACCATAAACATCTTAGAAGAATCCATAGACATACGTTATAGCAATATCTTTACCAATATAGCTCCTAGGGCAATGGAAACTAAGGAGAAGATAAGCAAATGGGAATACATCAAAATAAAAAGCTTCTGTACAGCAAAGGAAACCATCAACAAAATAATAAAATCCACTGCATGGAAAAACATATTTGCCAATGTTATATTTAATAAGATATAATCTCCAATATTTAAAGGGAACTTATACATCTTAACAAAAGGAAGAGAAGAAATCCAACTAAAAAAAATGGGCAAAAGACTTAAATAGTTACTTTTTGAAAATGGACAGAAGAAAGGCAAGAGACATGGAAACAGGTTCAAAATCCCTAATCATCTGAGAGATGCAAATCAAAACAATAATGAGATACCGTCTCACACCTGTCAGAATGGCAATCATCAACAAATCAACAAATAACAAATGCTGGCAAGAATGTGGAGAAAAAGAAACCCTCATGCACTGCTAATGAGAATGCAGACTGGTGCAGCCACTGTAAAAAACAGTATGGCATTTCCTCAAAAAATTAAAAATGGAATGCCTATTTGATCCAGTAATCCCACTTCTGTAAATATATCCCCAAAAAATCAGAAACACCAATCAGGAAGGACATATGCTCCTCTATGTTCATAGCAGCACAATTTACAATGGCTAAGATTTGGAAACAGCCTAAGTTCCCATCAGCAGGAGTGGATTAAAAAATTGGTACATCTACACAATGGAATACTAAATTGCTGTAAATAAAGAATGGCTGGACATGGAGAACATTATGTAAGTGAAATACGCCAGTCATAGAAATTTCAATATCACATGATTTCTTTCTTGTGGAATCTAATGAACAACTGATGAACAAAAGCAGGTCCAGAGACATAGAAGCATTGATCAAACCATTAAACTTCAGAGGGAAGGCGACAGGGATGGGGGACTAGATCAACTAAAAGACTTATAAATATGCAT
Source organism: Lasiurus borealis (assembly GCA_004026805.1). Lineage (NCBI taxonomy): Eukaryota > Metazoa > Chordata > Mammalia > Chiroptera > Vespertilionidae > Lasiurus > Lasiurus borealis. Next base: position 23,463 of record PVJN01019979.1, read on the forward strand.
ATAAGAATAACCAATGGCCACAGACTCTAGAGGGGTGAGGAGATGTGCTGGAGGTGGAGGTGGCTGAGGAGAAGTCAATGGGGGCAAAATGAGACATATTTTATGTAATTCTTTAAACAATAAGGAATTTAAAAAACAAAAAAATGCATAAAATTTTTCACTTCATATTTTTCATCAGATATCAGTATTAATTTAATTTGTACTTATCGTTATTTTTATTGTGGCAATATATGCATAACATGGAATTTGTCATTTCAATAATTTTTAAGTGTGTAGTTGAGTATTAATAATACTATCACATCAGTGCAGTCATCACCACTGTTCATCTCTAAATTTCTTTTCAGCTTCCCAAATGGTAACTTCTAGTTATTATACAATCAATTCTTCCCTCCACAGTCCCTGATAAACACCATTCTACTTTCTGTCTAAGACTTTGACTAATTTAACTACCTCATCATATCTAATAAAAGAGTAATATGCAAATTGACCATACTTCTGCTAGACCCACCAGCCACACCCACCACCCCATCAGAGCCAGTATGCAAATTAACCCAACCAAGATGACTATGGCCATAGAGAGTGCAGGAGGGAGGCTTGGGTTGCCCCTGGCAATGGAGGAAGCCAAGCTTTCCACACACCCTGTCCAGCAGGCCTCCAGTTAAGGCAACAACGTTTCAATGGCTGTGCAAACAGAAGGCTTGGCTCCGCTCCAGTTTACAAAGTTTTAATTGCAGAAGATAAATAACTCCCAGATACAAGGGCCTCTGCTTGGGTCACCAGAGGGCAGGGCCGGACTGCAAACCACCACAGGCTCCTTGCCCAGGCCACCCCATTTCCCAAGGGAACACCAACCCTGATCTAGGACACCCATCAGGGCAAATAATGTGTTCCCCACCATGCTCCAGGCTTCTATCCTATCTAATAAAATAGTAATATGCAGATTGACCATCACTCTAATATTCAAGATGACTGCCCCCATGTGGTCAAAAGATCCTGCCCCCCATGTTGACACAAGATGGCCACCACAAGATGGCCAGCAGGGGAGGATAGTTGGCAGGGACCAGGCTTGCAAGGCAGGGAGGGCAGTTGGGGGTGATCAAGCCTGCATAGAAGGGCGTTAGAAGTGACCATGCTGGCAGAGGATGGAAGTTAGGGGCAAACCGGCTGGTAGGGGAGCAGTTAGGCATCAATAATGCTGGCAGGCAGAAGCAGTTAGGGGCAATGAGGAAGGAAGATGAGCAGTTGGGAGCCAACAGTCCTGGATTATAAGAAGGATGTCCAACTATCCATAGTATCGGGCCTAAAAGATCAGTCGGACATCCCTCAAGGGGTCCCAGATTTGAGAGAGAGTAGACTGGGCTGAAGGACACTCCCTCCCCCATACACGAATTTACACACCAGGCCTCTAGTATAAGTAGAATCATATAGTCTTTGTTTTTTGTTTTTTTTGCCTGAATTATTTCTCTTAGCATAATGTCTTCAAGATACATTCAATGTTACAGCATGTGTCAGAATTTTCAAGACTGAATAAGATCCATATATATGCATATATATTCACATTATGTATCTTTTTTCCATTCATTCTTGATATATGTTTTTTTTCCACCTTTGATTATTATGAATAATGCTACTATAAACATGGGTATACACATATCTGTTTGATTCCCTTTCAGTTCTCTTGAATATATACCCAGAGGAAAAATTTATTGATTATATATTAATTCTATTTTTAATTTTTAGAAGATCTGGCACTTTTTCATAGCAACTATATCATTTTATATTACTATTTAAAGTATACAAAAGTTTGAATAGTTCCATATCCTTTCCAGCACTTTATAGTTTCTTTTTCCCAGAAGTAACAAATCTAATAAGTATGAGATGCTATCTCATTGTGGTTTTGATTTGCATTTCTTTAAAATTAGGGATGGAGAGCATCTTGCATATCTTCTTTAGAGAAAAGTTGTTTTTTTTTTTCCAAATCATTTGTCTACTTTTTAATTGGATTGTTTGCTTCATGGTTGTTGAGTTGTTGGAGTTCTTAGATACTTATCAGATATACTAGAGGCCCATGCATGGAATTTATGAATGAGTAGGGTCCCTAGGCCTGGCTGGCAATCAGGGCATATTGGGGCCTTCTGGCTGCCTACCAGGGCTTTCCTTCCAACTGCTGGCTGGGGCCTCCCTTCCCTGGCTGCTGGCTGCCTGCCAGGACCTCCCTTCACTCTGAGCCATCACTAGAGACCAGATACACAAAGTTCATGCTGGGGGAGGGGGCCATCCCTTAGCCTGATCTGCAACTTCTCCAATCCAGGACCCCTCAGGGGATGTCTGATTGCTGGTTTAAGCCCAATATCACAGGGCAATTCCTCTTGCAATCCACTGGCTCTTAACAGTTCATCTCCCTGCCTGCCTGATCACCCTTAATTACTCTGCCTGCCTGTTCACCCTAACTCCTTTGCCTGCCTGCCTGATCTCCCCTAACCCATCTGCCTGTCTAATCACACCTGTGTAGGCCTATGCAATGCAAATCAAGTGCAATTCCTTCCCACATGTTTTCATCATGTTGAATGAAGAGAATATGAAATAAAAAAAGTTAATAACAAAGTTTTAAGTGTTTGTTTTTTTTTTCTTTTTAAGACAAGGGACTAGAAAGAAGGATAGAGCAAAGCTGGAGAACAAAAATAAATGGGATAAATAAAAATAAACAGAAAAATAAATGATGAAAAGAAAAAATCCTATCTAATAAAAGAGCAATATGCAAATTGACTATACTTCTGCTACACCCACAAGCCATGCCCATAGGCCAGTCAGGAATGAGTATGCAAATTAACCTATCCAAGATGGCTAAGGCCACAGAGAGAGCAGGAGGGAGGCTTGGGTTGCCCTGATGATGGAGAAAGCCAACCTTTCCACTCACCCTGACCATCCCAGTCCTCCGCTTAAGGCTACAAAGTTTCAATTGTAGAAGAAAAATAAATTCCAGATACCAGGGCCTCCACTTGGGTCACTGAGGGGTGTGGTCAGCCTGCAAACCACCACAGGCCCCTCACTCAGGCTGCCCCATGCCCCAAGAGAACCCCCACTCTGATCTGGGACACCCTTCAGGACAAACCAGCTGGTCCCCACCCATGTACCAGGTCTCTATCCTATGTAATAAAATTTATGGTGCCCAAAAAGTAAATATCCCACTGGGATTGGGCCTAAATGGGCAGTCAGATATCTCTCAAGGGATCCCAGATTAGAGAGGGTGCACGTTGGGCTGAAGGACCCCCCACCCCATGCATGAATTTTGTGTACCAGGACTTTAGTAGAGATATAAACAGTAAAAGAGGAAAGTGGAAGGGTATAAATGAAGCTATTAGAAAACAAAACAAAACAAAACAAGACAAAAAAAAAAAAAACATGACAAAAGAAGAACTAAATCATACAATACCCACAATAAACTCAGACATTGATATGCAGATACATGGAAAAATGAAAAGCTAAATTATTAAGAAATGGGAAGGGAAAAAATAACATAAAATGAGGACCTGAGAAAAAGTGTGCAAAGGAAGACAGGGAAAGAAATATTCCAAAAAGTAATATATATCTTACTTGAGAACTGACTTTATTAATGTGGTCATCAAAATATCACATAAGAGATGAGTATGACTGTAGTGGACAAAACTGGCTCTATATAAGGGAATCAGGAGAGTTTCAAAGATAAAACAATATTTCAAAGGAATATTCCATAATATAATGGAATTCTCTGGGCAGTGTGTACAGAGGTTTTAGAGGTCAAATCCAATAATCTGATTGATTCCTCCTGTTTTCTTGACAATGCATTCTGGTCAGGGTAGTGTCAGTTGAGAAGGCTATGCAGTCACATCTTGCTGTTGGAGGAGATCAGAGAGGATGTAACAGTTGAACTGAGCACTGGACCCTGGAAATCAGAGTCTCTGCACATCCTCCTTGGTCCTTTAAATGTATGTTCTGCCCACCGTTCCCTCAGCCAGTAATTTTCAAGACACGCCAGTGAGAATAATGTGTTGAGACAGTGTACATGACTGCACCCTATAAATGCTTCTATCTAAACTTTTCAGTTTCTGGCAGGTGGGTGCACCAGACACAAACTTAGTGTATAAGTTCTCTTAATGTAAAAACAAAACAAAACAAAACAAAACAAAAACATTAACCTCTAAAGATTTTTGGTGAATTTATTTGAGCTAAACTGTTGACATATGCTGGGAAGCAGAATCTCAACGAATTGAGATAAAGCTCCTGAGAAAGGCAGGTTACATTTGTATTTATACATTCCAATCAAAGGAGGGACAAAGGTGTGTTACTTGAAATTCATTGGTGATAGATTAAGGAGATGGGATAAAGCAAAGTGGAGGAAACCCCTAGGATTGGATAAAAAGTAAAATGATGGTCACCTACTTAGGTAGGTGCAGGAACAATTAAGATGATAATGAAGGAATTTTTGGCATCTGTCCTGGCGCCCACCACGTTTGGTGATACCCCAGGGGCTCCAGAAAAAGGGAAGTTACAAGTTACCAGTTAGTTCAAGGGTATGTTATCATAGATGCAAAAAGACAGATAAGCTCAGTTAAGATAAAGATTGTCCTTGTCAGTGAAGATACTAACCTAGGATGTAACTGCCAACAATAATTGTGTTAGTTAAAGTTTAATTTCAGACCATCCTTTGTGATTATTTTAGGTCTCTGATTTTGCAAGACTGTCATGCAAGCCTCGCCTGAGCTTGTCAGGTTAGCATGTGGCCCCTTTTGTCCACAGTTCCCTTGCTTATTAACACTGCTGCCTACAATAGGGAGCGGCCTGCCCCTTTCTTTACTTTCTCTTTGTCCTCTGTGGATAGGGTGTAGTTTCAGATTTCACAGGGAAGATTCTGAGGTTTTTTTGTTTGTTTGTTTTTTTAATCAACAATTACAGATCATTTTAAAGATTCTTGACATTATTCTCCAGGTAATGATGAGTAAATAAATTTTTTTCCAGGCAGGAGGGTGATAGGATTATGCATACTTTAGAAAGAGAACTGGCAGCTGTGTAACAGGTATTGATGGGGGAAATTACTTGAAACAGGGACCTTAAAAAAAGATTCTTTCCATGATATGGCAAGAGATGATGAGGCTGGAAATAAGGCTATGAAAGCTAGAAATAACAAAACGTATTTAAATAAGGTAGAATCAATAGATACGTTGGCTATTACAAGTAAAGGGACAATGCCTAAATAGTATGTCTACTAAGTGTCTGCTTAGCTAACATAGTATGTGGTGATAGGTTTTACCTGATTATCATGACATGAAGAGTGAACTTGCTAAAATGCAAATTTTAGATGATTCTCTATTTAAAGGTAAAGGTAAAGTTCAAATTCCTTTATATAGCACAAATAATTAATTATTTCTTTACACTCATCTCTCTTTTCATGCCCTCCATACCTCATTCTCTACTCTAGCACACTGAACTACTTTTCCTTATCTAAATGTAATATGCACATTTCCCTTGGGGCTTTTTTCTCACTGCCTGGAAATATTCATTATACATTTAACCAAGGCTTTTTCTTATATGTTACATCCTACAAGAAACAGTTCCTAAATACTTCAAGAATAGTTTAGGTATCACTCATATGTAATCCATATGGCTCTGAATTTATCATTGCACTGTAGTGTTAGTAAAATTGTCAGTTTCTAAAACATCTCGGATTTTTAAAGAAAGTATGTATCTTGTTCACTACTGAAAGTACCTGTTAAATTAATTGGGATACTCCGTGCAGATTTGTGCAATGCAGTTGGATATTCAATCAATTGTCAGCTATTATATATGTTAACTTTCATCCCTTTACATTTGCTGTATGTATCTTCAGCACTTAACATCATAGTTATTTTAAATATGACAATTGAGAATTATAAGTAGCCTGTTTCCCTCCCCCTTTTTCTTTCTTTCTCTTCCTTTCCAGGTCTTTGAAAATTTGCTAGGTCTTTGAAAATTGCTAGGCAAACTGCAGTTCCCAACTGGAATGCTGAAGTTTCCAATTCCATTGTGTTTCTTCCCAGCAATAGCTACAGTGTTGCCAGTTCCCAAAGAGGAAGATGGGCTGGAGGCATTTGTTTCATCTTTGTATCTCCTTTTTCTTCTCCCATAACCTCTCCCAGTAAAGTGATCAGCTACACTACAGGGTGGGTGGAGGAAAAACAAAAAAAAATGATTTACGTTTTCTGATGGTTCCCAGGTGATTTGCTTCCCTCACAGTGAGTGCAGTCCATTTCTTGTCATGGTAACAAGTTTGCACATCAAATAATCACACATAGAGCAGAATGTCATGTGGAAAGTTATGCAAAGAAAAGCTTATTTTATTTTTGTAGCCAGTATATATATTTTCTTCCCCTTGAATTATGATGCTTTTAAGTGTCCTTCCTGATAATGTAAAAATTGTTTTATGTAGAAAATCCAAGTGTGTTAGGGCTGAGGGGGCAGGTGTAAGGTGAAAGAGGTTAATAGCGGGGAGGGAAAGGGGACACCTGTAATATTTTCAACAATAAAGATAAATTAAAAAAAAATGGAAGTGAAAATTTTGATAACCCTTCTATGTTTTGTGTTGCCAATAACCAAGTAGAGTGCATTCTAAAATAATTTTCTAATTTAGGGATAAGAACTCTTATATCACAATGTATCATTCAATTGAAATAAACATAATTCAAAAAAATGGAATATTGTCATTTAGAAAGGGAATAATTTATGAAGCTTGATTTTATTTTATGTTATTTTCTTAAGAGGATATTCAGAATCAATATTTACTTCTTTGGCCATATATTAGTATTCCACATTCCCCTTGTTTATTTTTATATATAACTTCTGCATTTTAACTGACATTTAAAAATGGCACACCTCTATTTGGAACTTTATTACAATAAGTTATTGTCAATAAAATATTGTTACAATATTGGTACTGCAAGAATAAAAAACATTTTCTAAATATTGGAAAATGCAATAAAAGAGCTTTAAGATCTAAAAGTGGAAGTTTCCTATATGTAAACAATTGTTAAAACTGCAAGAAAGATTATGATTTAATATGTTAACTGAAAACTTGAAATGTTTCTCGCAGATAAAAGTATGCGTGAGTGTGTATGTATGTGTGTATATATGTATGTGTGTGTGTGTGTGTGTGTGTGTGTATGTATGCATATATATAATGATAGTATGGATTCCAGACTGTGGTTTGAAAGAAACCAATAGGGAAAATAAATTTCATGCCAGTAGCCACTTTAAAAACTAGATTTAGCAGCAGTCACATTAGCTTAGATAATGGGAGAATTTTTCTTCATTGAAAATGCTCTCTGTCGCTTAGGAAGAACTTACTGAGGCAGCCTGCCATCTAGCTTTTTCACAGAAAAACAGGCTTACAGACTGCAGATGAGAGAGTCTGGAGCAGAGACAATTTTAACTTAGCCATTCCTAATTTATCTCAAGCGTTTTCAATTCATCTTCACTGCTCTGTGCACACAGGAACACCAGATTGCCATCCCTGGGGAACAGAATGCAACCGGGGATCTAGAGAGCTGTCACATTCCAAGAAATATTTAAATTGTGCTGATTTTCTTCTGGTGAACTGAGCCCAGGGAATGAAACTCTTCAAGTCATAGCTTTGCGGGCAATAGATCAGAGGATATTGCCAGTTTTCTAATGGATTACTGTTATCGGGCAGGTTTTCTCTGAAGGTACGTAGATATTTTCTCAATTCATTACCCTCTCCTATTTATCAGGTAATGATCTAATGAGCTGGGGATCCGAAACAGTAAAAAAGAGAAAGATGTTAAGTAGTCGGTATTGCCTAAAGAATGACATTTTATTGCTGCATGTTTATAGGTGAATAATTTGATCTCTTTGCTAAAGATTAGTAGGGTAGAGTTTGAATTGCTTTGTCAGCAAAATCAGACAAAACCAAAACAAAACGGTGCTGCAAGCTGCATTATCATAAGTTCGTATTAATTCTCTTGAGGATTTTCTTTTGTAGCTGCAATGTATAGTGAAGAGAAATACATACTTCTGAAACTCACTTTATCTTATATATTTTTTTAATCTTTTTAATAACCATGATATTTTCAAATACAAACTGTGTCTCAAAGGCTGTTATTAATTTTAGTGTCACTGATGGTAATGATATATACATGTATGAATGATAAATGTATTTAATTTAATGAAACTCCAGTAGGAGTCTTGTTGAGAATATTATGTCATTGTACTTTATTGGCTTTATAGATTTTTAGTTTTGAGTTCAGAAGAATCGTATTAACATTAATCTAAAGATTTAGTTAAATACACATATTATAATAATTTATTATTCAACTTTGTTTTGTGAAGCAAGTACCTCAAAATAGCCATAGTAGTACAAAAAACAAAACAAAACAAAACTGTTTAGTAAAGTGAAATGTGACAAACTTCTTAATATTATCTAAACTAATAAAAATGGAAAAAACCTTAACCTTAAGTGAAAGTTAATTTACTGTACATAGGATATATTACAACAAGGGGTGACTTCTGTGCCTGCTTTCTACAAGTTAAAGGTGTGTGTGTAGAGGAGTGACCTGTGTCACAGTGAGTGAGAGTGTAGCACAGAAAACAAACATATTGTAATCACAATGAGTGTATGGGAACTAAAGAAATATTTTTAAATATATTAGGGCATTTGAGGCTGTTAAGTGTTTTATTGTATAAATAGGTTCAGTGAAACTAACTATGTTGATATTTTTTCCATGTAAAAGTGGTGATTAGAATGGGTAAAATAAGAGGTATATTTGACCTGGAGAATGGTGTAACTGATGTCGTATTTCGAGTGGAACATGGAGTTTGTAGAACCATCAGTGGGTTAATCACAGGATTGGGAGAGGAAATGGTAGCTGAGCTTCAGGTGAGCACTTGTTAAATGTGTTATTTCTTGGGAGCGTTTGAGAGACCATTAGAAGAATAAAGGAGAGGAAGAAGAAGGACTCACCCAAATAGTAACTTTAAGTGCATTCTCTCTTATCCCAGAGGGATTGTAAAGGAAAAAAAAAAAAAAAAGGAAGGATAATAGAGTTTTCTAAAAGTACTTAGAAGTACTTCTTTTTTCATGAATCTTACATGAATTGAGGAACAAAAGCTTAAATTTAGGTTTCCCTATGGATTCCTCCATTTGGCAAGCTTTTCTGTCCTTTATGAAACATTTTCCTTCATTACTTAAGAAAAGAAACCGTGTGCTTGCTCCCAGCCTGATTTCTCCCAGTAACTTGCAGCTCTAATTTAAATCTACAGAACCATGCTCTTGGAGACTGCATGCACTCCTGAGTGTCTCAGAGTTTGACAATTCAATGATTTCTGCACGCCAACATCCATCTATTATTATTATTATAATTAATTCTTTTGAAAATCTCAGACTATGCAAAAGTAGAAGAAAAAAGATAACTTCAGGGAGCACATTTTATGTTCTTTCAAAATAAGATAATACCAATAGATAATAAAATATAAGAACTTTATATTTGGACATGGAGACTATATGACAGCAGCTTAGTAATATATATTTTAATGTGAATTTTGAATGTTGGAGAAATAGAACAAATATGTAAATCAGGAGAGACAGTTTCAATTGCCAAATTGCAATACACATTTTTATTACTCTGACCTCCTGTTAAACCTCTCAACCACAATCACCCTACCTCCCTATAGGGTTAATTCACTTATCCAGATTTCTAACTCTGATCAACTTCCAGGTCTAGTACTAAAACTTGTTTTACTTCTAGGGTGAGTTCATTGCAAAATATATTACCATAATCTCATTTTTTTAGTTGCTGTTAAATATTTAATATTTATTGAGTACCCATGATACGTTTGGTGCTTCAAAGTAATATGCAGGGAGAAAACATGTAATAGTATTTTTATTAAATTAGCCAGTTTATTAATATTTCAGGACTTGTAATTGGTGCCCACAGAGGAAGGCAATTAAGGCAGACTTGTTAGTGACTATTTATGTGCACGTAAGTTATGGAATATCCTATATTTAGCCAATGATTTGCATTTAACTTTACTCAGCTTCCCAAACTGATCATCCAGTGGATTTCAAATTGTTCCTTGACTCTGTTCTATATGTCAAAGTGTAATTGTAGACAGAACATTGGATTAGGTAAAGATAAGTCAGGTTTAAATCTGTTAAGAAAGTTTGTGTAAGTTAATTGATCTATATATCTCTATCCCATCAGATGTATAATGGTGATAATGGTACCTACATTTTAGATTTTTGTGAGTAGTAGGGATCACGCACATAAAGTAACAAACATGTAGTTTGTGAACAAAAATATGCTCATTAAACAGTACATATTTTTCGTGCATTTTATCATAGTTTCGTATACAGAATGCTTCTATTAAAACTACCTTGACTCTTACATTTTTTCAATGATGATGATGTGTGTGAACATGTGTATTATTATATCCTTATTTATGTGTTTAATCCTTATTTAACAGCTTTAGTAATATGAATAATATGTTGAACATATATTTATTGTTTGGCACTACGATAATCTACAGAAATATTAAATCATTACCTATATACTTATAAAATTGGAAATTTAGATTAGGTTAAGTTAGTTGGCATATTATTCATGGCTTTCAAATAGCTAGGTTACCCATAAAACTTAACCAGGGAAAGCAGATAGAACTGTATCTTATTTTCTCACTTTTCCTTCTCTCAAAATATATAGAAATAGAAGATGAAACAGTAAATCCTCTTGCTCATTATATGGTGCCCTTTGCCCCTTTCATTTGCATTTTATTTTGCTACAGTGGCTTGTCTCTTGAGATGTCCTCCAATTTCAAGTGCATAGAAAATTCAAGCATATAAATCCACTTCTAAAGGAAAAAAAAGGAAATATATGTATACATTTATTAAAATAAAGGACAGCTTTTGCCTTGTAAAAAATTGTAAACATTTTGTAATGAAAATGAATCTGTCAAATGTGAATATTAAATTCAGCCAGATGTTGACCTTATCTGTGAGTTTGAATCTTTAGAGAAGTAGTATGCAAATCCTAGTTAGAAGCTGATGTCTTTAGATTAAATGACTGCTGAGAAATTATGAGTCTGAATTTCTCAGCTACATCTCATATAGAGTTAAGCATATACAGGAAAAAAAATACATGAATATTTTGAGTTATGTGGGGAGGTAAACCATAACAATTCTGTTTTATATATCTTTGTATTAGAATTTGGAAATAGATGTACAAAAACATTCTTAGGAAAATAATTTAATAGATAATATTTAGCACATTCTAATTTAATCAAAATGTGGACACAAAGTCAAGTATCTGCTGAAAAGTCATACTTGTCTTTTCCTTCCTGTCTTCCTTCCTTCCATCCTTCCTTCCTTTCATTTTTAACTCAGTATCTCTTGTCAGTGTCAGTCCTATCTAAACTTATGAGCCTACATATTTACCAATAAGAAAGATTAAGGCATCTGTTCATTTCTAAAATATCCTTGAAGTTCTTATTCTATTGCTCTTCCATTCCTAGCTTTGGATTTTGACCCATTTCTTAATGGGTATAAGAATTTATGTTCTAATTGTAATCCAGTTTTCTATCATGACATTGCTATCTCCTGACGTAGCCCTAATATTGGATTTTCGGTTATTCCGTTTGGTTATCAGATCTCCTTTTGGGAGCCCAGATTTATGCTCACATTTTTCTTTTGCCTGCGACTTCCTACAGATTCATTTATTAATCCCTACTCCTTTTGACCAAACCATAAAAAAGCTTGAAAACCTTAAAAAAAAAAAACAACTTAAAAAAACAACACCAATCCCTGAGGTGTTTTTCCCCCAGTAAATTCTTAACAGGAAAGGAGATATTTCTAACCTTAGTGCTTCTCTCCTTTATGTCTCAGTTTGTGTATGCTAACAAATGAATACTAGATGAGACACAAAGAAAATGCTGGTTCACTTGTCAGATATAACCTCCTTAGGCTTCTAGAGAAGAGGTTGTAACTTTTCCTGTGATGTTTCTGTCTCATATTCTTTCTCCTTCTTTTCTCCTTCTCCTTATACACCTTTTAAACATGTGAAACAAAAACAAGCAAACATATAACAACAACAACAAAACCCCACAGAAACAACAACAACAAAAAATGTTCTTAGGGGTCTTATTTAACCGTGAATATAATTTAACAATTCTTTTACGAAAATGTAAAATATCTTCCAAGCCTTCCACTAAAGTTTAGGCAAAAGATAGGCCTATGTATAATTGCTTTTTTTGCAGCAGATAGAGCATAATCTTGCACATAGAAGAGTCCTGGTTTTGATTCTGTCAAGGGCATATGCCCGGGCACTGTCTGGGTCTCCAGTGTGGGGGTGGTCCAGTGTGGGGGTGGGCAGGAGACAGCTAATCAATGTTTCTCTCTCATCATTGACCTATCTCTCTCTCTCTCTCTCTCTCTCTCTCTCTCTCTCTCTCTCTCTCTCTGTGTCTCTCTCTGTCTCTCTCTCCTCCTTTCTCTTCCTCTTTGAAATCAATAAAAGTATATTTAAAAAAGAGTCCTAAACTTCCATCTTCTTGATTAAGATAATCTACAATGCAAATGACAATACTAGTTTTTAGCTTAAAACTATAGTTTAACACTTTTCTTCTGAGAAAAATCCTTCCAAATAACCCCATCTGATGTGGATATCCATTATTTTATCTTTATCCTTAATGGACACTTTAAAGTCCTAATGTTAATATGGCATTTGAAATAACATATAGTAATAATAGCAGTTTGTATTTTTTGACTACAGTGGGTGGGCTGAAAACTATACTAAATCCTTTACATTTATTTTCTTATGTTAATCCTTTCAATAATCTTGTAAGATAGCAGTTATTATAATTATTTTACTGATAAAGAAATCTAGGTATAGAGAGGAAGCAACAGCCCATGCTTATTTAGCCTAAGTAGCTTAGGTGATTAGCCAAGATTGGCTATGGAATTTTTAGTTCAGAGTCTGGCATTTAACCATTATGCTATTGCTCTCAGAT